>CM029544.1:22237276-22529776 GCA_017141395.1 Laodelphax striatellus | reverse complement strand
TTGATGAAACTTGGATTGTGTCAGTGTGAAATGGTTTTCATACAACTTGTTGACTTTGTTTGGTTGGACATAGAAATTGCTTGCGAAGTGTGGTATTCATTCCCACTTCGTGTCAAGTTCAGTAGGTGAACTTAGTTTGCAATTTCCTCTGAGAATCTTGTTTGCTATTCAGATTCAGCCTATAAATAGATGAATGTACTGTACTATTGTTTGTCGGATAGGATTGAGCCTAAAGAAGACTCAAAAGTCTCATTAAACTCAAAAGACTCAAAAAGATAGAATTGAGTCTGAAAGTGATGTTTCCGGTGAATAGGTATCCTTTGAAGCTTTGAAAAAATGTGATAAATGGAGTATGAACATTTTAAGCTGCTACATTCACTCTCATCAAACACCTTGAAGGAAAGTGTGCTTTAATAAGTCTTGATGTTTTTTTAATTATTTGAAAATTCAAATAAAACTAAGGATATTTTTTCCACATTTTATAGGAATGTGAGCTAGATAAGAAATTTACGAGAAGTTTTCAGCAAAAATATGGCAATATTGGTTATCGAATGAAACTCAGCTCATAGGAACTACGAGAATTAAGTTACACGATGTACCTAAATACTGAACATTATAATATATAATATACAGTAGTACAGTACAATGAAATTGAATTTGACAGTGCAAGCTGTGCAAGTGGAAACATTGCTGTGTTCAGCAGTGGAGACATTCAGAAACAGGAGAAGACTATTCGAAAATAGGGAAACAAAATATGAGAAGCTATTTGAAAAAAGTAAACCAATGAAAAAATAATTAAATTTGTTGCAAATTATATCTCCAACAATGGTCCACTGTGCACTAATAATGTATAACTTCTATATTGACCAGGTAACCCCGTGAGATTTGGCCTTGAGATACTTGACGTTAGTCACATGACAAGATTTTTTTGCCAATAAATTCTATTGTAATGTAAAATAAGATTTGTCATGAACTTAGCGATTTCCGCTCGTATTATTATGAATCAGCTTCATAGAATATGTGCTTATTTCGTGTTGTACATTATGATAGTATGATACTTGTGCTTTTCTACAATAATATCCATATTTATTCATCAATCAACAATATTTCATAACAAATACGCTTATATTGTAGTAATATTATACGATTAATATTATTCATGCCTTAATGATATTAAGGCATGAATAATAATAATAAGCCATGAATAATGAATAATAATATCGTTAATCACGCATTTTTAACACTGGTCATCAAACCTTGCATTGAGTTACAAGTAATAATGTTATTATTATAGATAGATGGATCGATAGATAGATAATAAGGAAACTATGTTTCACTTAGTTCATTATAAAAGCACTATAAGCGAAGTTGAGGCATAAAATACTGTAGTACTTGACTCAGATTATTAAAAAAAAAAAATTATACAGGACGTAGCAGTGGTAAAATATATTAAATAAATCTATTATACATATTATTATCTATTATATTTAGGAGTAGTTTCGAAAATAGGCACATTATTAGAAAGTATCTCGCTATTCCTGAATCTTTCAAATTACTGTAATAATTTCTGGTATCGTTTTTAACGGTTATGTTATAGTTTCTGGTATCTGGATTTTAATGAGATTTCTCCAGATTGATTTCATTCAAATTCAAACCATTTTTTTGGTACTAATTTTGTATTCAAGATGAATTCTGAAATCATCAGTTGAAAAAATATGAGCAGAAAAGTAATGGAATGTTAATTATTTTCAGTGCTTGGATTGATCAGTTTCCAATGATTGAGTAAGTTCCTATGCATTTTGTGATCGATGGAGGGACATTTTTTATCAGGCCTATTCAAAATAAATTGGCAATAATCTATTTGATAATAATCTACTAGGTCTCTACCACTTTTGACATTCATGAGAAACCTTCATTATAAAGCCCTTGATGTCTGAGTGGACAAACTTTTTCATCATTCATCCTAATAATCATTCTAAAAACATCCATTTCCAACAAACATTATGTGTTTTGACCAAATGTATTTGTGCCCAAAATAAAGCATCAGTTAACGTCTCAATCATCGCTTCATTATCATCATTATTATGTTCTCCCATAATCTTTATCTTTTCGTCTTCTCCTCTATTCTGATTCTCATTTCCAACGGGCTTCTAAATTATCTCCACAAAACTTTCTACTGTAAATTTTGTTTTTATTTAACATACTTCCAACATGCTATTCGAACCTCCAATCATCTTACATCAGTACTAATCAATGAAAAAGAAGAATGATGTAGATATGAAAAATGTTAATGGTTGTTGAAAAATTCTGACAATATTACTCCTTTCATCTTTATGCCTGAGTTAGAATAGATTGCTTTTAATTTTAAAAAAATCTAAGCGTTTTTCTAGCGATTTTAAGACTCTCTAAAAATGAAACATCATAGCTCAAATCAAGAGGGTTTGTTTCTATACACTTGGACGTGTGACTTCCTATGGATGAGCGAATTCTGCTCTATCGCCTGATTATTCTAGAATAGGGGTTCTCACTAGGATGCGTTTTAATACTAAATAGATTGCATTATGGTTACCTATGTGCATGCTAGTGTGAGTGTGCCATTGAATAGCTTTAATAGCATTTATAGCTTAGTAAATTTAACATTTTTATTCCACAGTAAAAATACGATTTTGCATATTAACTTCTGAAATCTATCCAAGTTATCCATCTACCATGATTTCGAGCTGGTAGGGGAGAAATAGAAATTCTTAAAATGCCTTTACATTCTCATTCTTCAACTTCAATTTCCATTCATTTTTATAAATTTCTGCTTATTAGTTTCATAGACAGTTAATAGTCTTTCGGACTAATAGTCTAATAGTTAATAGTCTAATCCGTCTTTCGGAGGAGACGAAAAGCCGTCGGTCCCGACTGCCTGAAAACAGTCGTCATCTCTCATCATCACCCTTTTCATCACTCACGCACAAGCCAATAACTCAAGTAGGCATCACCCTCAGAAAATAATTCAATTGACAATAATTACAAAATAATCTAATCTATAATAATGACTGCTACTTCATACTTTTCTAAATCTATCCAAAACTCATAGTGATCCTCTTTCTATTTGAAAAGTTCCTCTTTTTGAGAAGCTCTTTTGAGCACTGTCTAAAAATCCATCACTTATTTTCGTTTTCATTTCAGAATGATAAAAGAACGTATAATGACATTTGCTGTTGAAACTGTTATAGTCCATTCATCAGGAAAAATAATCTTTAATATTGCTCAGAGACTTTTTGTCTTCAAGTTTGTTAATTCTTGTAATCCCTTTGTAATCATTTGCTGTTGAAACTGTTATAGTCCAAGTATCATCCATTAGGAAAAATTACCTTTAATATTGCTCACAGACATTTTGTTAATTCTTGTAATCCCCTGGTTCAAAAAATCGTACATATAGGACACATGCGGCCCGCGGGCTTCATCTCCTAGGGACTCACTAATCTCTACTTTTCCTCACTTTTAATGAGTTCTTCAACTTTTACTTGAACTAAATCACCCAAATATTCCTAATTTTTTCTCTCTGTGTCAACTGAATGCATTTGAAAAAGTAGTCTCGGTTCAATAAACTATCATAATCTCACTTCTATTGTCCTCCTAAGAAGCTATTGTACTCTTCAAGAAATTGGGTCTTGTGTTCAATTTATTACGTGACTTGCTCACTTGCATACTCTGCTGTTGGTGATATCTCTAGTTTCTATACTGTGAGTAAATATAGTACTCTAGAACCATGCAGTTTTTTAATCTCGAAGAGAAAAACTGTAACATTATGAGTATGAGAATAGAAAACAACATTTTTGACTCCCACTATCAATAATTGATCATATTTAGATACTTTCTCGTGAATTCATGCAAAGAATCAATTGGAGAAAAGTTTAGTGTCATTGAAACTGATTTAGAATATGATTTCAACTCGCTGTTTCAAATCAATAACTTCATAAGAAATAATTGTACAATTGTACAATTGTACATAATATAATCGTACAACAGCTTATTGAAGTTTATTACACCATCAATCAATTTTCTCATTTTCAATGGAATTGACTTAATCATCAATTAATATTCCAGTCTAATAAAATCGATTAAATCATCAATTTTGATTTTCTCTTCTCCTGATCAACAACACAGAAATAAATATCTTCCTAGAAAAATAATGCTATTCGTTGTTTGACACTCGAAACTGCCAGTGTGGCACGAGCTACAGCTGTGTATCAAAAGAGATTTATTTTTCCACTATTATAAAATAATGATGAAAACAATTCATACTGCTAATTCATTCTCACTGAATGTTATTTTTAAAAAATAGCTGTCTTCAGATAAATTAGCTTTCTTCCTATTAATTGCAAGCACTGTACTTATTCTTATGGTTATGTACTTATGGTTACTGTACTTATTCTTAGCTTATGGTTTTTTGGCGGAGAGACCGTTTCGGGTGTTCCTCCTCGCCCAATTTTTGCGATACTTCAATGGAAGGGACCACAAAATCCCTATGTTGTAATGTTTGGTCGGTAAAGCTCGATTCACACATATAGTGCCGTGCCGCGATGGGGTTGCGTTGCGTTTGGTGCCGTTCGATTTCAGATGGATTCGCTAAAACGGCTCCTCCATTTGAAATGCATGGAAACGGCCGCAAGTGATTCACACATGTAGTGCCGTGCCGCGATGAGGTTGCGTTGGTGCCCTCAAGAGCAGTTTCGAAGCGAATTTCCAAGGCCACGGCATCATGCCGCCTGGGGCCGTTTTAGCTTCGGCTGTTTCCGTTCAGCTTCGGAATCCTTCGTGTACACCTCTCTTCGTTCTTCATCATGTTTCTTTGTCGCACAAGGCGACGGCACCAACCGAGCACGGCACTACATGTGTGAATGATAGCGGCTCCTGGCGGCGACAGCACCATCGCAACCCCATCGCAGCACCATCGCAGCACGGCACTATATGTGTGAATCAGGCTTAATAGATTAACAAGCTAAACATAGTGTGCAACGAAAGCCAAGATTCTTGGAAAATTATTGGAAATGGCAATGTTAAAAACTGTACTCATTCAAAAACAGTCTTTGAAATCAATTTGAATGCAGATATTGTGAATGTTTTATTGAAAAATAAAAATATTCATAACAAATGAACTCCTTATCTCAATTCTCCATCATACATAAGACGAAGTGTAGTTCGCAGTCAGTTTTAGCTGCTTCAACTAGAGATTTTTTATAAGTTCATTCTCCAATTAGTGGTGATTTACCACTTTTACATGAATAAAATAAACAAACATCGACACTAACTCTAGGCCCATCATTTTTGACGAAAAATACTTTTTTCCAACAGTGTAATGAGATTATAAGATGAAAACAGTGAATTATATACGAATGCGCGCATTATACCCACAAAAATACCGTATATTTTTTTATTGAATCTTAAATTCAAATTCAATTCGAACTTGGATTTTCTCTCAATTTATTTTTTTCTAGTATAATGTTTTCCTAACATATCATTTTCTCAACATATCATAAATATAATAAATTTTGTTTCATCTCAGTTTATTTTATTTCTAGGATGATTATTAGGCTTTTCTATATCGCGGCATTGGTGCTGACATGCAGAGTTCTGCATACTCAAGCACAAGATGACCCGTCCGGCGCCAGTTTCCTGCAGTCAGTGGTGGGAAGGATACAATCGGATCGGTTTCAAAGCTTATCAAGAGTGATATCCAATCGATTGAATGCTCTAGACAAGTCTGATACAGCAAATTACGAGACAGATCCTGAAGTGAGAAATATTTTGATGCAAATACTCTCAACGCCTCCTACTGATAACGAGGAGCATTCTTCTCACTTTGAGGTGAGTGAACTCCAATCTTGTTTCTCAAGTTTGTTCAGAAACTAAATATGTTGTTGAATAAAATAATGAGTAAATGAAAGTCTCGCTCAAACTATGAGAAATTACTCGTTATCAGAATTAACTTGATTTTAACTATACATTTGTATTTAATTGTATTTACAAATGTATACATTTGTATTTAACTATATAATATTATTTGTATTTTCTTGTATCCGAATTATGAAATTAAATGAAAATATTCTTTATTAGGCGTAGTTAGGACTAGAAAGTCCTAATTATAAAGTCCTAGAATCATGAATATAATCTGATATTCCTTGCAATACTGAACCTGTGAAATTCAATGCTGATTGCACAAATATCAATTGAATTTAACAGCCTTAAGATGACGTCATTTTGCGAAGCTCAATAGGGATCTCAGTGTATTGGTTCTTATTTGATTTTTAAATACAGTAGTATCATAGATAACAGATTAGATACCTACTATCTTTTCTCTATGGTAGTATAGAGTGGATGGACTGATGATTTATTTATAATGCTCATCAAACCACGGCTCATGAATATAGGTACCTTGAAAACATGAGAAATACTCATCATTTCATCAGATAAAATGTCAATCAAACTATGTTAAAAAATATTATTCAAATTCACATTTAATTTGATCGTTTTCAAAAAATTGTTTCAATGATTCCTGAAAGTTACGAGCTATGATTTCCCAATTTGAATGGTAATTTTTCACTTATTGTGAGAATCAATCAACTGATTGTCGAATCAATTGTAGAATCAATAATTCATGAATTGGAGAATCAACATGAATTACATCGTCACTCATCATACCTCAGTTATACAGTATAACGTAAGAAGCAGGGATATTATCAGCCCCTCTACTCCCGCTCCCGTCCTTGTTAGAATATTACCGACTCTTGTAATGGTGGGGGGGAATAATATTGGTAACGACAACCCCTTCCCACAATAAAGTATAGATTGCTTTCATAAGATAGAAGTAAAATAATATATTATTCTTCTATACTTTTTGGCTTCCACTCGAATTCACCTATTTTAGAAGCTTATTATTACAACATAACAATCGAATACATTTCCCAAATTGGAATGAATTAATTGAAAGAGAGTATGGACTAAGCAAGTTATTACTCGAAATCATAGAAGATTATTGCGATTTATTGATTGAATTATTCTACGGAGAAGTACCTGGTGAATTTTAATATTTTGTTTGCTTATTGATCTCATTGACTCCTGACTTCTCATTGACTAATGATAAGTTGTCAATATTGTTCTGTGTGTGTTGCATATTGTATAATCAGATTCATTTAATTTGATGCTTGTCATTAGATAGATAGAGAGGTATTATTTCTTTGCCATCGTACTCTACGGTCATCAGCAACGTCAAGAAAGAATATCTCTTTATCTATCTATCTAATGTCAAATTAAATGAATATGATTATACGTTCCTGCAGAACCTGTAAATTGCGAGTAATTAACAAAGCCTGTTCCAATTCTAATTTTCACGACTCATAACATTTCTTGACTTTTTATAATTTTCTAGGACCTAGCTGCTTCAGATGGGGATAATCATATGCAAGATGATATTCCCCCCGCTCCATTATCCAAACAGGAACTGTTTGCATTATATCAAGCTGCGGTTAGTAAAGGAACTAATCTTACATCAATGGGTCAGCAATTATCAGGTGAGAATCTTAATCAAGGTTGATTTGAATTCTAGCACGTATTTTTTATGTTAGTCCTTAAAATTTAAAAGTCCATCAGTATAGTTTGCACAATAAACATGGCTTAGAAAGAAAAATTGAAAATAATTTGACTATTGTCACACGTAAGAAAAAATATTGGAATGTACATTCAAGATTCATGAATAAGAAAATCTTCCAGTATCCAACCAAAACTCATCAATAAGAATTGGAATACTCATTACATGTGGGTTAGTTGTACAACTAAGTTAAAATTACAATTCAGAATAGGACACCAAGTCCACCTTTGTCCTCAGTTCAAGCATTTTGTTATTCATCAGGTTCATGCCTATTCTTCATCCTTCTCAGAAAATGAAATTATTAAGAACCCTGAAAACTAGTAATGACCACTACCGTTGATGGTGTCAGGAAGAAAAGAAAACCCTTGTATTGATGTATTATTGTATTGTTGTTTATTTGCTACCTGCCATCAACCTAATTATAGATTGACAACTTTCATTGAATCCTAGGTGCGTTTTTGGTGCAGTGCAGGTCGAATCCCAAAATACATTCCATTCTTTTCCACTCCATTAGTCACAAGCCAAACGTCCGATTTTCTGTGATATATCTGTACTGTATTATACATAACATAGTTATATGTACATATGTATATATGTACAATTGTACATGTACTGTAGATACATGTATAGGATGTATAGCCTAATAGTTATACAAATGACATTCGTTCTGTAAATGATTCGTAGAAAAATTAAAATGAGCGACAAACGAGCAATTTATTCATTCGCCCATTTAAATAGTTTTCTGTCAGCTGCTGAATACTTGAACAAGGGAATAATAAGCTTGATATAATATAGTTTATAGACTAATTGTATAGAATAGGCTGAATGATTAGTGTTTTGTAATAATTTTGAGGAGCTTTAAAAAAATATTTATATCCTAGGACTAGTCAGCTTCAACCCTACCTTGCAAAAAGCTTACTAAAACAACAACTACACTACAACAACTTTTAACAACTACTAAAAGTTGTGAATAAGTACTAGTTGTGGAAAAGTACTAGTGAATTAGTAATGAACTAGTGGATTTTAGCACATTAGTGAAGTATTTACTAGGTTTTATCATTGGTGTACATGTACAGCTTGTGCTATACTCTCTGCATGATTTTATTCACTCAACTCAAAAGGTAGTAAACTCTGGGAAAGTTCAAGGTCATCTAGTGTCAATCACTTGTCATCTAGGTCATCAAGGTCAACTAGCCAATAATAGAAGGGTTTCTGAAGACATGAAGATGACTCCAATTTTTATTTTGTGATTGTGGAAACTTTTGAAAGTTGAAACACATTCATCCATAATATGCTATTCTTGGTAACACAGATTCATTTTTGAGATTATTCAACTTCTGCCAATATAATGAATTGACATCAATTTATAACTCAGCTTCATCTGGGTATAGTTTGATAGGGAGAAGAATTTGGAATTGAATTCAAATATGTAATCTGACTTGAAATCATTGGCTTTAATGGAATATAAATAATGCTCAATGTACAGAATCTGAACAAGCACATTCTAAATTTCATTTGATACTGATTGTTTACAATAGTAATTAGCCAGTGATAGAAGGGTTTCTGAATTAAGGTGAAGACTCAAAAATCGGGCGAAACGCTACTCGTTGGTAATGCTCACAGAAACGTGAAAACCAGTCGGACGAAACCAGTAGCGTCATTTTACCAAAACCTTGGGGGGGGGGGGGGGGTTTGCCGGATAAAATTCTCATTATTGTACATTAGCTAGTACAGAATATTTTCTGTAACCCAGGAATCAGGGGGGGGCAAATGCCCCCCCTACCCTCCCCAAATGACGCCCCTGGACGAAACACTATCAATTTCCAAGAATTTGGGTGTCGGTCAACAAATTTATTTATTTATTAGTCAACAAATTCATTTATTTATCTATTAGTCAACAAATTTATTTATTTATTAGTCAACAAATTTATTTATTTATTTATTAGTCAATAAATTTATTTGTTGCAGAGAACGATTTGACAAGCACACCTGAGCAAGGTACAATACCTGGATACTATTACTACTTCTACCCAATAAAGAATTTGATGGGAAATAATGCACAAAACCAACAAATGGACGGAGACTCAGGAGGTATGATGCAACAGCAAGATATGGCTATGATGATGATGCCACAAGGAGGTCCCACCAAAAGTATCCAGCCTCTTTTCTTTGCGATGGCCAGTTTCGTCAGTGTAGCCATGATGTTCGTCCTCTCAATCCTTTTCATGCCAAAGTTTGGTAATCACAGATCGGACGCAGCTGCCGTCAAGGAAGCGAATTCCGAGGAGAATTTGACCGATTTGTCGAAAATTGTCTTCGAAGCTATCGAGGGGAAAGACTGCAGTGAAAGATTGGCGTGTGAGCTGGGACAAGCTGTGAGAGTTATGCAAGTTGGAAACAAACCGCTCAGGTAATTAATTATCATGTATAATTAATTATAATTATTGTAATGTATACTAATGCACTATAATTGAATAGATAAAAAACCTCCGTATAGCAATAAATCGTATTCCCTATCGGTATCTATGCTACGGCGATATGGAAGTTAGATTTATTCAAGTATACATTATGTATAATATTATTAATTGTAATTGAAATTGAATTTTATTTCTTCATAAAATACATTACAGCAATAAAAACACATAGATTGCATGAAGAATTTCCTCTTATGGGCAGAAGCCTGTAGAAGAGGAAAGAGTTCCTACCAGAAGACAAATAAAAAATACAAAGACTATGTTCATTAAAACTAAAATTCGTTGATACATCATTCATCAAAATAACCTTTTTAAAAGCGTATTAATATATAATCAATTATATTTGATTATTGAAAATATGCGAAGCATGGTTTAATTCACCAATTTCATGTACTTCATTACTGAATTCAATATTGCCTGTATCATTAATCATTCCAATTCATATTTTAATTATTACAGTATAATAAATAGACTTATCAGTATCTTATTCGTTTGAACATTGTTTCAAACTAATGAGCACCTGCAAATTTTTCTTTCTCTTGATATTACTAAATCTCACAAGACAAGTTGATTTTATTCATAACTACAAAGTGTTTCTATGGTGAGTTAAACGTGACTCTCAATTGCACGAATTGAAAACATCCTCTCATTTCCGTGCTCCGTTGAAATCGGAAAACGAACTTCATTGAAGCCATTTATCAACATTAAAACTGAAAGTGGGGTCAAAACTTGCCACCATTGAATATATATCCTATAAAAGGATATATATTCAATGGGGCCACCCAATCCATGAGAACTACCTAAAAAATGTTTTCGCAGATAACTTGAGACAATGCAGAGCTTCTTGGAAGATCGTGTTGAAAAGTCTCCTCTGTTGACCAATGGAAAATGTGCAAGTAAAAGTTATTGTTGACAGCAGGGTCAGCTTTTAATTTTTATGGCCCCATGCAAAAGATTTTGAAAGACGTTGAAAGCTGTCCGAGGAAGAGCGTGTTCCCTCTCTTTTGTCAATTCAGAAATATTTCTTCAAAAGTAGCTGCCGACTCCTTTGTTATGACAGACTCTTCCATGTTCTCTAAAAATTTCACCTTTTGTTTTCAAACATTTGAGAACCTCTGGATTTCGACTTTCTCACGCTGGACATTCAACTTTCAACTGCAGTTCTAGCTCACTAATGAATTATTACAGTAATTTTTTCGAAGTACTTATTTTCAAAATTGTTGTGGATGAACTTTCGGGATTCAAATATTGCTTATTGGATGAAGTCAGCTATCAATACAGTGGAGTCTATTCTCTCTAATTTCAATGCAATCCAGAATGGAATCGGGGATTTAGAGAAGACTTTAGAGTAGTACCAATACTAAGAGTATTATACAATTTAAAAAGAAAACGAGGGGGAAATATAATATCAAATCTGATAATCCAAAGATAACTATGGAAATCCCCCCACCCGAGGATCCATGACTGACCCAGAATAAAATGAAACACGATTGATCGAATTTTCGATTTATCGCCTGCGTTGTCAAGAATAGAATGACTAAATGACCAGCCGGTATAGTAAAATGTACTATTGAATAATGTACTATTGAATGAATGGATCGGTAACAATTCCGATGAATGAATGAATAGTTACTATTACTATACCAAAGATAACTGTATTATAGGGACTGTGCATTAGTCTGTTTTATCCATCGATCTCTAACTACAGTAATACAACAGTTGTATTAGTTAAAGATCGATGGTTTTATCTGTGGCTATAATATAATCCGCAAAGGATAGGTGTGAAGAAGCAAAAGTAATGTAGAATTTTGATACCTACAACATTATCTCTTCAATTATACTCTACAGGTCTACATCTCGCTGTAAGATCCGCTTATTACTACTCTAAACTACGCTCATTCTCTACGTAGAACAAATATCTTGACTCTAATGTCTTATACGTGTTAGTGCGTATGCGCAAAGTGCGCAAAGTTGCGTTACGAGTGTGCGTTTGGTATGTCCTTCAAATAAGATTTTTATCGTGAAGCAAAGCTTCGAATTGAACGTAAACAACGTAAAACTGTAACTAAAACTTGAAACTGTAAACTGTAACTTTTTCATTTTAGATGGAAAATATTTTATTTCAACATTGATATTTTTTTCAGAGCAATGGAAATACTACTGCCACCTCATCTAGCTAAACAGCTGGCTCTTATCAGAAAATCTGCATCGAAACGCGAATCATGCAATTACATAGCTTGCATCGAATATGGAAGTGACTACAACAACAATAATTACAAACTTAGACAAAACAATAACAATAATCTTAAGAATGCTAAGAAGCCAGATAAAAATGCTAAAAACAATAAGAACAACAACAATAACAATAATAAAAACAATAACAACCAGAATAGTAAAAGCAAAGTTGAAAGTAGGATAAGTAATGATAAGGATGTTGATTCAAATAATGAAGATAGCTCTAATAAGAAAAATGCTAAAAAATCATGATGAGACAATTTTTGCGTTATGGTATGTACTTTGGCTGTGGAATATCCATCAATACCAAAAAATTGAAAAGACAAATAGATCAATTAATATACTCCAGAATTAGTTGAACTGTTCATGGAGGTTCGAATAGATTTCAACGATAATGTGAGTGATTGAATTTCACTTACAATAAAACTCTTTATTAATTTTGTTGAATGAAGGTTGAATTTATTGTCAATTTATTGGAAATTGCTGCTGTGGAGTAAGTGCAGCATATTTAATTGACTATAACGATCGAATATCTTGGTAGTAACAAAATCATCAAAATAATATTATATTATGATGAATATAATTGAAATATAATTATGAATAAATTATAGTTCAACAAATTACTGTTACAGAAATATTTTTGAGGGCATTGTTACAGAGCTAGAAAACTGGGTGGAAATCTTAAAGTAATAGAGGACTAAAATCGGCCCTCACAGTAAAACAGAAATGGAAATAGATATTGCAGAGTTTGACTAAGGATAAACACAAGACTTCTACTAGGGAATAACACAAAATGGTGGAGGGAAAATTATGGTCTACGGGAAATTGCTCTCAAAGCTTTAAAATGGGAATTGAGTTTACGGGAGTTGAGAATCGATTATGCCTTATTGAACTAGATATTTAATTGGGCTACTGAAAGTGAAACATTTTCCAAGCTCATTTTTCAGTTGGTACAGTCAGGCCCTGATTTACATATTATGGCATATGGGCAGACTGGGCATTTGCCCAGAGCAGATTTGAAAGGCAGGCGTATTATCTACATTAAATATCTACTATGTTAATACCAAGTGGAATTTCAAAATATTTCAAACACTTGTTACACATTTAAAACGTTTATGCCTCATGTAGAACGGAGAACATCACAATCTTTTCAAAAATCTTCAATTTTTTAAAATTATTGCTTGAAGAAAACAGAAAATTTAACGGATTTTTGTTCGATGGTGGAAGGGGGTAGGGCGTCCAAATATTGTGGCGCCAAATACCTTACGTCCTTTGCGCAAGATACCTTAAATCGAGGCCTGGGTACAATAGAATTCATTTAGATAGGCATATCTATCAGTTCCTTGTTCATTTCATTCATCCATCTCATTTAATTTCCGTGGCAAAGCGTGGTATACTTATTTGGTCTTCGCCGGGTATATTTCCTATAGGAATATAATATTCCTAGGAATATATAATATATATATATATTCCTAGGAATATATATTCCTATAGGAAATATACCCGGCGATGACCAAATAAGTATACCACGCTTCGCCCTTTTTAATTTGCTTGCGCACCGTTTACAGAAAATACTCAAAAATCATACAAAATATAAATAGAATAAAATGGGAACAGCATGAGTTATATGATTATATCTTACACATATTCATTCATTTCCATTTCTGAGGACTCACTTGAAGCTATTATCATAGACCAACTCTAGAGATTATCATAGACAACTTGTATAGTTAGTCTATGCTATTATCTCCATGTCTATTCGCTTGTAAATATTGTATTACGTCGAATCAAATATGTTATAGACTTGAATCGATTTGAAAAATTTGGGTTTTGTTAACAGTTTCTTAAAGAAAATCATACTTAGAACTCTCCCACTAGCATCTTTACTTTTCAGTTTCCAAAACAATACCGTACTATGCAATGGGAAAGTCTATGTGATGTTCTAAAAGAATATTATAAATATGTCAAGATTGTCGTGATGGATTTATTTGTAGATAAATGTTTGTAGAAAAGTCGAATTTTGCATTAGGAAAGCTCTAATGATTTTCTGTTATTGTTTATATATTGTTTTGATCTCTAAGAAATGTTATGAAATAAGTTAAATTTTGTTTGAATAAAATTTCGTCTAGTATTTTGTATTTATTCATTTATTCTAACGTTTCCTTATTTCTTGAATATTCAATTCCAGCTTGCAATTACTCTCTTGCATCCCTATTGCCTGACACAGTTTTTTGCCAAATTATGTATGAGCTGTTCACAATTCAATTCATTAGAAGATCTTTAAGAGAAAATTACTAGGATTGGGTACGGTATCATATTTATTCTATAAAAAATGTCACGTTCTGATTTGTTTCAAGAAACATTTTTTCCATTTTATTCTCGAACATTATAAACATTTATAGGGTTATAATTTCCAACATACTATAAAATATTCATCCAATTTGAACAGAGTAATACATTATTACAAACAGTAGCGCACAGTTATACCTATACTCTATCAGAAATAGATTTTCTGAGAGTTGTAATTCTTTTAATTATCTTCCACCTATAAACTAATTAAACATAAAATCTGCACAAAAACACTCACTCACTCTTCAACCTGGTATCATTTAATGAATCAGGAGGATATTTAAAAAATCTTGGAATCACAGGAATAACTTACCATTCATTCCATCTGTTTAAGATGAAATACAGTCATGAGTCATGACTCAGGTGACGATTTATTATCAGTGTTTCAATTTGTTAAATTAACTTGGGCTATTTTCAAACCGATTCTCTTCCACCGATAGGCTTCAAGAAAATATTTTCCAGTAACGTAATATCTACATTTACCAAACTCACAAGATAATTACAATTTTTTTATCATTATTTGCCTTCACTCAAACACAGAATTATGTTCGGTACTGATATTCCATATTCGTGTTGTAGAGTGACAAAGAATGTTGTATTTTTCCCATATAACACATTTCTCCAATTTTGAAATTATTCTCAACTTCATTTCAATATTATTGGTATTGTCAAATTTTATTATTTGAAAATAAATTTTACAGGACTCTTCATATTAAGTTTTTTTTTAATTGAAATTTGACTGCTATAGTCAGGCAACAGACAAAAGAGCCTTCAAAATAAGAACTCTACTGCGCAGAGAGAGCGCACGTTATGCAATGCAGCAGTTTATCTCACTCGCTCACTAGAGTAGTGGTACTATGTGATTCTGTATCACTTCAGTGATACGATGCGCGAAGGTTCTTTTGTCTGTTGCCAGACTATAACTAGTACTTTGATTGATCAACAATATTCAGTTCTGACTTAAATGAATAATGAAACATGAACATCTAGTCTGAAGTTTGATTCCCTATTGAATGCGGTAGCCTACATATTTTTTTCATCTGCATGGAGAATTTAAAAAAAATGTAATGGCTTTCTGGATAATTATTCTTCATATTCGATTAATAATTGCTTCGTAATAATTCGATTGTAATCTATACAACCGTTTTGAATTTTGAAGAGAATTAAGCACGGTATTTAGAAGAAGATCTTCTTCTACGGTATACCGTGGAATTAAGCGTAGTAGATAGTAAATTCCTTTTAATTCATAACTATGATTAAGTTTCATATTTATTTCGATAGTGATTGGTATCATATCAGATTCTCTATACAAAAAAGTCTAAATCTTATTCATACACTTGTTGTTTCATAAACCTGTGGAATTCAAAAGGTTGTGAATTGTAAGAAATTGTCTGAAAACTTGATAGAGTGAAAACAATGCATTGTAAGTAAGACGGTCACTATTGAAAGCAAGATAGGAGGATCACCACAACATCCAACATCCATACCGTAAGTGAGAAGATTGGGAAAAATTCATATTTTTCCCATTACATCACATTAAGGAATAAATCACTTTCTTGAATCATACAATGAATCTTCACATCATACAAATATGACACAATTATACATTGAAACATAATTAGTTGAACATTCATTTCAGATATATCACTTGATTAACATTCAATAATGTGAATATCAAGATATATTTTTTAATAAATTGGGATAAGCACTTCATCAAAACCTGTTGAACATTGAACCCTAAACATCGAACTACATAAAAAAAAAATACAATATTACTCTCTCATCATTTAACATGCAAAATAATATTTTTTGATTGATAGTGCTATATTGTCAACAGCGTAAGAGGAGTGTTTTTTTGAAAACACTATTTATTTTTGTTTCTAGATGTTTCTTTCTTTTTTCTCTCTCGCCCTTAGGCCCGGGCCTAGTGGGCCTAATGGGAAATTAAGCCCTGCCTGTAAAACGCCTCACTGGGATCGCACAACAACTCGCTTATGAAAACTGACAACTATTTACATTTAGGTTATGTAACTTCAATTTTCCATAACATTGAATCTGCTAAAGTAGAAAGAAAATAATTGTTACAGATTTATAACAGCTAACACTTATCGAGTGTTTTCATCATGCACTCAGTAAATAATATTTCCATTGAACCAATTATTAACAGCAATACATCCCATCATAAGCACCTTATTTGAATGACCTCACCATGATCTAGATCCAGTCCAAATTTTCAGATAATCATTCACAACAAAATATTTTACAAAAATAACATATCTTTACAGTCTTCATTTTACTACACAGTACAATAACTATCAATAGACATTCTCAATCTAAGGTGAGCTTGAATCATCACTTAGGTTGTTCCATGAATCGATAAAGTCGATCTGATAAGAATTTGATCCTTATAGTATTTACATGAATTAGATTATCATATAAACATGAAAGTTTTGTCTTAAATTATTATATGAGCATAATGGTAAAGCATGCAACTAGTACAACATTTAACGTCAGATCCTGTATTTTTAGAAGATATTGGTTGTTTTTTTCGACTTGAAATGTCTTTATTATGTACAACTTATGTTACAGCCCGGGAACAATTATTCTTACACAGAGAACTTTTCCAATCTACTCCCATCAAATTTATATTATAATCTGATGAGAATATTAATTTTGGATTGGATAAAAAAGCGCTCGATATTTGAAGTGTTATTAAGGATGACAGTTGGGATTATCCATTGTTTTAGCGGAGTGCTATATGATATGTAGTGGCAAGTAATTATTAATGGATTATGTTCATTACAATGACCTAATCGTCGAAGCTTCCAATCTTGGATTGAGAACAGCCCCAGGTTATCAATCATTATGCTATTTGTTTCACTTCACTATAGACATATAGTCTTGTTCAATCATTATGTTTCAGATTCCATTGTCTAGAAATTTTACGTAGATTCTCACGTCTCTCCTTTTTAGTCTCTCTTTGGAGGGAGTGATTATGAAGTGATAGAGAGTGAGCAAATTAGAGAATTAGAGAGAAAATGTGACAAAGATAATACAGTAGGCCTACTGAATAATAATGTTACTGATTTAGTTTCAACTCTCAGTGAATTTGTGCCTCACAGTTCGAACTCGATATTTTTAATTATTCACCTTTTAGTTCAATAATTATTGACTGATAACGAGTGTTTTCAACAACTGATCATGCTAAATTATCATGTAAGGATTAACAAATGATGACAAAAAATATTCCGTATCCATTTTGAGGAAACTAGTTAATTTTCTTTTATTGAGAATCTTTCAACCATTCTTATCATAATCAACACAATGATGTCTTTATTCAATTTATTCATAATACTTTGCCTACTTTACTACCGTATCTAATGAAGAGTACCTCTTCTTACCTCACACAGGAGCTGCAATATTTCTACATACCTATTCAGTCTTGATATATTGAGTTCATATTTTAAATATCAAAATTCCACTCATCTTCCAAGGGCTGAAATTTTATTCTTCTTCAGGTACCTCAGACACAAAATATTGTAATCCACAATTAATTATGGGTCAATTATGTAATATAATTATTGAAACAAAGTACCATTTGTGCAGTTCTATTATTAATATTTTGAAATTGTAGAGAAAATTTTAGACAAGAAATGAAAACCATGGTAAATGTTGCTGTGAATGAGACTACATTCTTCAACTAAGGAAAAAATATTAAATTCACCACTCGGATTAGAAATTAGAATGAGTTTATGAAAAGGAGGACCAAAATGATTCAGCATTCTACAGTATGCCATTTAAAAAATAACTCAAAACAAATGTGAAATAATTTTTCATGAATAAGAATAAGTTACTTTTTGTTTTCTCGCAAGGGTTTCCTCTTTGGGTTTCATAGATAAGGAAATATTCCTCACTATGGTTTTATAATTATAATACATACAAAATCATCATTCTGTATCAGCCAATTAAGAGATTTAAAAATAATAAAATATACAAACATAATTTTAATCTTCAAATTTGACGTACAATACTCTGGTCCTGAGGTACATTATAATATAAATGATTCAACATTCTGCAAGAGAGCTAGCTGAATCGTCTAATTCATATAATATAATATATTATATTATATAAATAAGTATATAGTTTTAATTTTGATGAATTTTGGTGGTAAAATGCGACATGCTCATGTGTGTTTCATCTTACAAAAGCTCTTCACAATGAGGTGGATGAGGAAATCTGTGAGCCCTTTCCGAAAAACTTTTCTGTGAAGTGGCTCGTACCAGAGGCAGTCTTAAGCCTAGAACCGGGGAGTTAGAGGGTGTATTGATGGGAGAAAACGAGCCGCAAGGATCAGTAATAGAGGACATTGGCGAGACAGATGTCTCACTCTTATTCCAGCTATTTTCCCATTGTGGTGAGTATGAATAAGAATGATTTGCTTGAGAGTGACTCTGAGATCCACTCGTGTCGGGTAGCATAATTTCTCCATCACTGCGAGCAATTATCGATATTCTTGGCAGTGAGCCGCAGAGACGGTCAGGGGTTGAGACGCTGAGGCGCGGCTCTGAGGCTCTTTCAACTTGACGATGTCTTTCCCGGGGACTCTCTGGAGAATGTTCTGCAGTGCCGTAACCTTGGTCCTGTGGATTGGGTAGGGGAGGTGGATTTCGAGGCTCGTACTTCCAGGATGTATCTTCTCCCTCCTGTGAAAAATGAGTGGTGAATTTATTCTCTCATTGAATGATATTTCCTCAACTTTATGGGATAAATAATGATAATCACAAGACTATATAGTATTAAAAAACAACGGTCAATTGTTTGTTAGTTAGAGAAAATAGATAACAATTTGAACCAGGTGAACCAGGCTTTTACATGATGAACCAGATTATTTAGGAAAACAAAAAGTGAGGGTAAAAATGCAGTTGGAAAAAATTTCATAAGGTATCATGACAATTTTATTCCTTTAGATTCAAAAACGAAATACTACTGAAAATTATAAATTAATACAGTACGGTTCTTCATGAGCATTATGATGAAAAATAGTACAGTAATACTTTTTGTAGTAGATTTGAAGGAGAATAATTATTATGTGAAAGCGACTGGATGTTATATTGTGAAGCAAGGAATACTTTTGAAAAGCCCACGGCCAACTGCATTTAACCAATTTTATCAAACTTGATCACAGTTGACTACAACAGATTTTGATCACAGACAATCACTCCCGTTTTCGTAGGGAGCGTTAAGCCGTTCGTCCCAGCTGCCTTAAAAGCAGTCGTCATTTCTCATCATCACCCCTCTCATTATTCATGCCTTGAGCTCATGTGGGCTATAATTGAGCTTCATAAAATTACGTCATATCACGTTAAATTAATTTAATTGTATTTTGCGAAATCGGCCCTATGTTTAAAATCTTAAAATGAATAGAAAAGTGGTAATAAAGATGATTATCGAAAAACGAGGAAAACTATTGGAGATGATAAATGAATGGGCTGGCAATTAGATTTGAAAACAAGGTGAGCTTTCCCACCAAAGCAAAAGGTATCAAGTCTTTATCAAGTTCCATGCTAACCATTAATCAAGCATGCACAATATGTACAAGTGTTGACAGTACATTACCTAAAAGAGAATAAGACGGTTTTATTCTAGAAAATTTGCATCACTAGAAAATTATACTCCGATACATAATTCTCTGCTCTACGCTGTGTCTAAAGCTTACTGTGAAGTAATTTTTTAGAATACAATAATAGGTGTTCCAATCAGATAAATATCAATTTGAATATTGATTTATATTGGATAATAATAGCCTATTATTATAGCGTATTCTAATTATACTAGCATGGTATTGAATACATTGGATAATAATAGCCTATTATTATAGCGTATTCCAATTATACAAGCATGGCATTGAATATTACATTAATGCGATTTTCACTCAAGTTTCAAGCTCTGTAGCTTGAAATAAATTCAATTAAAAGATAGATTAGAATAGACACGGTATTGAGAAAACTCAATGAACTAAAATATTATGACAACTCATAGTAGGGTCTCTAATTTCAATAATCCGTATACTTTACTTGTGTTCATTGTGTTCTGTCGAACTGATCCTGTAGAAATGATGAAATGATTTGATAATAATGTAATGTAATAATGTAATGTAATAATGTATAATAATGTTGAGTATAATAATGTTGTTTAATAATGTTGTATAATAATGGGCTATATTGAGATTGAAGTTGTTGACGCGCTTACCTTGCAATGGATAAAATATGTGTCTTAAAAACACTAGACATCATTTTAAAAAGTTTAATAAGCAAAAAAGATAAAAAATGGAAAAAAGCTCTAGAGAAACTATAGGCTAAACGTGATTACGATTTTCAATTTTATAAAAGGTAGGCCTAATTCTTAGAGAAGTATGCATTCATCCCAATCACTTTGATATGGTATTGATTGACTAATGTCAATTATTATAATTTCAAATGAATTTATTGATAAATTGCACCTCCACTATTTTGCTTTGCCGCTTTGAGTTTTGAAAAATTGGCGGTAAACTCAGCAAGTTTTCTGGATAAAGTAATGCAGATGCCGTTAAGTTATAATACCCACAACCAACTGAATCATAATCTTGTTGTTTTTTTAAATGAGCCACTTTGAATTTAGAATAGCTTTATTAAACTTTCAGACTCCATGGAACAGCCGAGCTGTTACTAAGTAAAAAATCTTCAGTGCACTCTGTGGATAAATATGTTTGTGTGTTTGTTTACATGTATGATTCTGATTAATATATTAGAACATAAAATCAAATATTATAGTATTATGTTTCATCTTACATTGCTCTTGTACCTATATTTCTAATTAATTAGTTTTTCTCATTTAAAGTTTACAATTTATTTGTAGAAATCTGGGTGATGTTGTGGAACTCCCTAATGAAATAAAACACTAGAGGGTATTGTCAATTCCACTGTTTTATAAATTTTATAATGCGTTTTCCTTATTGCATTGTCCAAATTACATAGGCCTACACATCTTTAGGATCATCTATTCCGTTTAAATTTAGAGGGACTCTTTATGTTACAGCGGTACAGCGGTGGTTAAATATTTTAATAATTTGAAGCAAAGATTTATCCATTTCCACTTTGACTATAAGTACATTGCTTAATCACTTGACATGAGTACAGTGCATAAATCAAATTGCATTTTCATATTTCTAAAAAAAGATCAAAAATGAAGCTGGAAAATGTCATTATTTACAAAGTGAATTCTACAAGTTTGTCAGGTTTATTTTTCCAATTCCTGATAATCATAATGCAGAAGCTATACATATTATAGTCTATGTATTCAAGTATGGGAAATAAGTGAGCAGGAGAGTTGAATGTGATTTGAGATATTTAAGAGTTGAAGCAGAAAAGAAAAAGTGAAAGTATGTGCAAATTATTTGAAATTTCATTTTACAGAATTTACCTAGTCATTTGGGCAGCACCCAACATGCCTTGCAGTAAGATTCCATGAGCTGCCTCAATCAAGTCTATGAGGAAATGGCTGATGTGAGTCCTGACAACAATATCATTCTCATATTAAAATTTATCATGGAATCGTTATTATTTCTGCATGCTGTTATCTGTAAAAATATTTCTGGTTAGGAATTGTCAGAATACTGAAGTCTGATCGTATTTTATCTCCAATTCCCACTATACTCCCAAGAAAAATAGCCAATTTGAAATTGGAATGAGGAAAAAAGAACGATTAAAAATATATCTTTATTCATGGATACAGTAGATAATTGTTGAGGAATGAGATTTTCCAATTTCTATTTCATTTAAAATAATTCAAACAGGTTATCATAAAAAATCTTAAGCCGCGGATAATTATCTTCACAAGGTCAAGAGAAAAAAAATTGAGGCTCTTCAAATTATAACGAGAGATTGCTTATTGATTTCATTCAACCAGAAAAATCTGATTAAACTGTTATTAGATGATGCACTGGAAGATGTAGATACTGTATTAAATGATTTAAAATGTTTAAAATTAACAAGGAGCTCTACCCAGTTATCTCAATTATTGGGTTAATGATATTTCAATCCATTATTTTAAGAATAAAAGTACAAGTAAATGATAGGCTACTCAATGAAATAACTTATATCAAGATTGCTTTTAGCGACATGAAAGTAGCCTCTAATGTTGCCATATTCTTAATGTTGTTGATATTTCTATTTTAAAAATATTAAATTGATGAAAAAAAAGAACAATTTGAGGAAAAACGAAATTAAAGATCTATTTCTAAAAGGGAAAAATGCTGTGTTTTCAGTTTGTGATTTGGGATTATTTTGGGTGTTTTAGATGTGATAATTATAGTATTATCAATATTTCTCATACCTTGTAAGCTACATTATGCATTATTACTTTTTTAGTTTATAATCTTAGTTGATTTTGAAAATCATGATAGGGCTATAATAAGAAGAAACTTTTCGGCCTTCATTAATTTAGAATGTATTGAACATATATGAAGTATATAAAAATCTTCATTTTTGGATATAGGTAGGCTACTTAATCCTTGAGGTAATATAATTATGTATTAAAATTTCAATTCTCCACATTATGTATAAAATTTTCTCTTTTAGGCCTACTTTACATTTACGTATTCTATTAAATAGAATTTCTATTTTGTTTACAATAGAACATGATATAAAATCCTGTATTAATTGCTCTCATTTATAGATTGCTTTCATGCTTTTCAAGAAAAGTGAAATTTCCTTGAAAAAACAAATAATATTGAAGACTGCATTCTTCTCACTATGTTTGTTATTATAATAATAAATAAATAAAAATACTTCCTCACCAAAAAAATCATCACATGCACAAACTTGTAATCATGATAGTTTTTGAAATGATGAATTTTATCAGCCTGTGAACTCACTCGAACTCACTGCGATCTACTCTAGAACAAAATGTGATAAATGTAGAAATAGAAACGCATAACCTAATTGTGGACTACGTACATTAAACATTACTTGAAAGAAATGAGAGTAGCAAAATAATGTGTACCTAGTCTAAGTAATTAGTTTTATTAAAAGTGGTACAAAATAAATTATTTATTTAAAAGGTTAATAGACAGTTTTGGCCTGAGCTTCTTATTTCTCTCCCAAATCATATTGTCTATCAATAAATTGAATAAATTAAGTGGATCGAATGGTCAGTGTATATGATTGGTTTTAATAAAAATTAATATGAAATAAATTATTCATCAAAGAGGTAACAGGCTGAGCCTGTTTTAGTGTTTTTTCTCTCCAAAATCAAAAATCATATTAATATGTCTGTATAAAAAAATGGAATCAATAAATGTAATAAATTAAATAAATGAATGAATAGAATTACTTTTGAGGAGTCACATCCATCCTCTGATAGATGCAGACTGAAGCTGCGAGCAATGTAAGGGGCTGGACCAGGAGGCAGATGGGCTGGGCGAGGTAAGGTCAGTGAAGTTGTGTATCTCGGATCAGGAGCTCGCACTATCTCTGCCCTGAGGGGGCGAATATTGGGCTGCACATTGAATTGAGACCGTGTGCGAATACCACCCCAAAGGACATTATCCTGAAAAAAAAACGAAAAGTTTCTCAGAGAATATTTATAAAATAATCTACGATGTTATCCAGAAAAAACGAAAAGTTTATCAGAAAATATTTATAGAATAATCTATTACGTTACCCAGAAAAAATGAGAAGATTCTCAGAAAATGTTTATATAGAAAAAAAAAGAACAAAACGTTACTCAGAAAATATAGAATAATCAACCACGCTAATCAACAAGATAAAATAAATTAAATTCTATAGGTGCTACTTCAAAAGATAAAATAAATCATTATTTGTATTTTTTTGTGTAGTAGTGAAGGTATATTGTTATAATATTGTCCATAAATATATTGTTATGATAGTTATCCATACTGAATAGAAAGGCTCAAAGTGTTTTCATAATAACAAAATCTATTAAAATATCGAGAAAATACCGATTCCGGTTGTTATTCTATGTATCAAGATGTGCAGATTTATTCATTAAATATTGGTAAACCAGAGATTGATAATAGAGTGTAACAACCGAAACCGGTGTATTCTTGATATTTTATTAGGAAAGAATGTTGCAAAGTCGATTTTATCCAGTCGATCATGATTAGGCGGTAGAACCGTTCAAAGTTACCCGCCTGTTCAAAGTTACCAGCTTGGACCGGTACGGTACTTCACCTGTTGATTGTTCTTTATTGGTATAATTGAACATTTTTTTCACAACTGCTACTTCAGCAAGCGATTTCAACAGTCCCTCAAACTTAAACAGATTGTTTAAGTACAAATAGCATTTTTTGTGTAGGTTTTATATTTATTTATAGGATTCTGGGGGGGAAATTCCCCCCCCCCCCCCTGGATCCGCCACTGATTGAAATACTCTAGATTTAATTATTATTGACCGTGCGTAGAGAGGTCCAAGTTTCTAGAGAAGGTTCGTGAGGTTCTAGAGTAGAAAAATCTCAAATTTCAGATGGTCTTATCTCCTAAACGGAAGCGAACTTCATCAATCCCACGACATATTCTTGTTCAGCCCTTCACGGGATGCTAAGAGGACACTAATTCCTATTTGCAATCCTGAAAGGGAGCGAACTTCGTCAATCCAATGACATGTTCTTGTTCAGGAGAGAGTACTTCTAAGTAGATTATAAAAATATAGCAATAATAGAGGTAAATATAAAAATATAGAAAAGAGGTAAATCCTTTCACATGTAGATCACCTTATCATTTTTGATTAGCCTACACAATGTACACATATTTGAATTTTCATTTGATGTTGATAATATCAATGTTATTTAGTTGTTTCATAAATTTTTATGTTTAAATTGCTTTTCAACTATCAAAAATACTTTTCATTTCGTTTTTCATAACACTTTGCTCGGTCAATAATCATGGAAATGTGTTAACCATGAGGAAATGACCCTGATAAGTTTCAAAGTAATTTTTACTTTGTTTTAGAACAATATTTTTTTAATTTTAATTATTTTGAAATACAAAAATGGGAATTCGAACTAAATTGACACAGTTCCAAGCAAGCAGTGGGAAACCATTCACTCATGAAAAGAACAGCTTCTGCCATCTAGCAGCAAAATGATAAACTACGAAGTCTTCGAATTCGTAATACATCGATAATTCTTAATCGATGTCTGTCGACTAACAGTAAGATCGATAGTCGATGCTTCTTCCTTGCGATATATTTCCTTAAGAATGACAAAATGCAGCAGACTGTACCAGAAAAATTTGCAAGTTCGAGATAACGAAATACAAATAACGCAAATGATTCTTCAGAAAAAGTTAGGATAGGGACATCTGATGAACCATGGTCCGCAAATGCACCGTTTTCGAGTAAAAAATCGTCAAAAGTGCAAAAAATCACATCTTTTTTATTTTTTTCTAAAGTTGCTAAATGATGAGAAGACTTGAAATTGATGTCATTTTATGTAGATTAAGATGAGGAATCGTTTCAGCTGAAATTCAACAAAACCGAAAAACGCATATAAAAAAGCATGATTTTCCGCAAATTTTCATCTAGTGTACGAAAACTGGCATACTTACATGTTTCGAACCATCTTCATTCGATTCTCCGACTCATTTTCCATATTTCATCACGTTTTCAGATCTATAAATGTTTCACATGCTTTTTAATAATCAAAACTCTAAAGTAGTGCATGGTCATTGAGAAATAAATTTTTAATTACCCTGGACTCTGTAGGACAATATAAAGTTCAAAAAAATACTTAACATATGTAGAATTTGTCACGGAATCGAATGAAGCTAGTTTTGACTCGTTTTACATCGAGGTCCTTGAAAAAATTAATAAAAACTAAAAAAAAATTTCAACCTTCATGAACCACAATATCCTTTGGGGAAATTATCAATCATTGAATTCTAGGATAGGAACATCTGATAAACCTATACCCGAAAACCCTTCGTTATTGAGTTACAGGCTATCAAAAATGCAAAAAATGATTCATTTTTTATTTTTTTGTAGAGTTATTTGAGGTATTTAAGATTGAAAAATCAACTTATATCACGTAAAATTCTCTGAAGAAACGTATAAAAAATGTTTCAATAATGTAACTGTAAGATTTTTCAAGTTATACCCAAAAAACCTTAAATTACATCAGTTTCTGGTATTAAAATTGATTTTATTGATAAACTACTGCACGTAGTTGCTTGAAACCTGTCTTATTTGATTCCTCAGCTTGATTTCCATGTGAATTCATCTTTAACTGCCGTTGGAACGCGATGGAAAAGAAAGAAAAGTCAAAATTACTAAAAAATGAGCCGGACGTTTGAAATTGCCTCTACTCGTGACTAGTGTTGACTTCTATTACTATATCGCTCTCCGGCTTATTATATCTATAGCTAGTAGTCAAAGTAGTTTTCATTCTAGCCAAGAGAAAGCGCTACTGCCGCTCCCGCTGTCTCTCTCGCTGGTTTGAAAGCAGAGCGTTGGCTTTATAAGGAGATATTTTTCAATAGTTGTGTAGTAAATAACTGATCGCTTTCTCTCTTTACAGAATATGATTTACCTCTCGCATAAAATATATACTCCAAAATCATTTGGGAAAAATTATAATATTGATAACGGAATCTTTTGCGATGCTTAAATTATAAATTTTCATTGGAAAACGTATAATCTTTTTGAGATACCGTAATTATTGAACTATTTATCATTTTCTCAAATGCTGAATAAAAATTTTACATTGAACATTATTTCACAACTGCTACTTCAGCAAGCGATTTCAACAGTCCCTCAAACCAGATTGTACAAATAGCATTTTTTGTGTAGTTTTTATATTTATTTATAGGATTTATGGTGGTGGGGGGGGGAATTCCCCCCATTTCCCCCCTCGTGGATCCGCCACTGTGACAAGTATTGAAATTACTTCTCGTATTTCGTATGAAATTTTCTTAAATAATTCCATATGAGTTGTAAGTATTTCAATTATCTCAAATATTAATCATCATAGCATAGTTTTCCACTTAATATTAACAATTTCTATTCATTATTTTCTCATTTGAAATAGAAGCTTTGCACTTATGACTTGCTGGTAACTGAAGCAATTACATACCTCTCTGCCGGATCCCGTAGCTTGTTTTGTCGAAACTTTTTGAATGTTAAGAGAAATCCAAGCTTAATATCTGATCCTCAGAGCCTGACTGGCCTAAGTCAGATTTTGACTGGCCTCAGTCCTCAGTCTATGATTTTTTTAGCTACCCGCCGAACTATATTTACTCATAGATTCTATTTTGTACGTGTCATAATCATTTGGACAACAGTTTTGTTGGGAAAAATCCAGAAATGCTTGTCCACCATGTTGTTTTTGTTAAAGGTTGTCATACTTATCACTTGTAGTTATAAAGCGGCGGTGCTCAGTTGGTCACCATAATTAAGAGAAATGAAAAAACATTGTCCTAATTTAAGTAGTGATATATTTTGTCTGTTCTGGCTCTTTCAATCCTGATTTACGATGCTTGGGTGCGTTTCAATTAAGCTATTAGTTTACTGAACGTTCTTCATTCAGAATTAAATTTTCTGCAATTCCTATAAAATAATGAAAATGTTGTTCATCAATTAAATAATCAATATTTTGTTAAATAGTTATCTCATATCAAGTTATAAATTTATCAATATTCTAGACAGAAGATGAATACCAATCAAAGAATAAAGGTTGAATTTTGTAACAAAACTATATGAACAATACAGTTCTCCTCTTCGAGTACCGTATATTTTATGAAGTTTTACTGTTCAATCTTGGAAGATCGTTTGTGAATGAATCACTAGAATATTATCAAGATTGAACAGACCATAGCGGAATGAATTCGTCTCTAAAACTAGCGATTGTTCAACATTGATTAGGCCATCCCTAGTCCTACTCATTTCCTGAGATTGATATGTTTCAGCTCAATAACTCAAAGTCTAAGATATTCTGTCTTTATTTAAAGTAGTACCTACTGCACTGGTAGTTGTCTGGTGTAACAAATTATTAATACCTAGAAATCATGCAATTTTGAATGCACAGGCTTACAACAGTTTGTATGCAAAGCTTACTTAGTAGTATAAACATAATATAGGCTATAACAATAATGTATGACATAAAGGTATAAGCATATGAGGTTTAGTAAACGATATGGGATAAACTACAGTCAGCTCAACTGCATATCATGAACATAGAAAAGCATTATAATATTCTATGTCCACATTCAGCTCATCAAACATGCGAATATTTTATTCCGTAGGTTCATTAGCAGCAGATTCATTCAGAAATAATAAACTGATGATGTCGAAGTCAGAGTGTAAAAGAATATAATTGAAAAACTTTTATTACTAGAAAATACTGTGAATGATACATTTTCTCACAGTATATTCCTCATTTGAACACATAAGTTTGTTCTGTGTTCTATTTGAAGTATAAGTATGTTCTATTTGATCAAATCCTAATAATTCATGCTAAACGTTTTTTAGAATTGATTTGAAGTTACTTCTACCCAAGATGTATACTTTGAAAGACAAAGAAGACCTTTCAAAAGACTTTTTAAAAGACCTATTCAATAATCTGCGATTCAGCATTTGTAGGTTAAGTATTGTGATATTTCTCGTTGAAACATATTTTATGTTTTCTGACAAGTTAAAAGGATCCTGCTATAGAATGAAAGATGGGTCGGAGTGAAGTGGCTTTCTGGGAAAGTCGAAATAGTGACACATGTAACTGCAGTCCCAGAATCGAATACAAAGTTTGTGGCTAGAGATCTGCAGTGACGTCACTATCTCAAATTTTCCAAGTTGCTCCACTCCAACCCACGTTTTATTCTATACACCTTGACTTCTACCAGTCTCAAAAATTTCACTCCTCATTTAGAATAGCTACAAACTTCCTATTTCTCTTCCATTAAAACAATCTGTTCGACTGATTAATTAAGGAAAATAGAAATATTTTGAATCTCGATAAAGCCTTCATTGAAACTATTAGAAGAGAGGAGGAGGAGGAGGAGGAGGAGGAGGAGGAGGAGGAGGAGGAGGAGGAGGAGGAGGAGGAGGAGGAGGAGGAGGAGGAGGAGGAGGAGGAGGAGGAGGAGGAGGAGGAGGAGGAGGAGGAGGAGGAGGAGGAGGAGGAGGAGGAGGAGGAGGAGGAGGAGGAGGAGGAGGAGGAGGAGGAGGAGGAGGAGGAGGAGGAGGAGGAGGAGGAGGAGGAGGAGGAGGAGGAGGAGGAGGAGGAGTATCATCAAATATTGAAAAAAATATAAAAAAAAAATATTAACAACAATAAACTGTGACAATTCGAGCAAATATGGAATAGTAGCAGTATGTTTGAATATTGCAAATGATATGTTTTGGTAGGAATGATACAGGGTGAAATAACACACACTACGACAACAATCAATAGAATTTTAATAAAAATTTGCGAGACATTCCATATCAATGAGGTGAAAAAAGAAAATTAACTATATGATGAATAAATGAGTTGCAATAACTTCACAATGGTAATATGTCATGTGTCTTTTTTAGCTTTGGTCTACTGAAAAACAAATTGTGGCAAAGAGAATGATAGGCTACATTTTTCAAACTGTATTAGTTGTGGATACAGTATCTACCATACGTTTTTTAAATTCTTCCTCAAATTTAATGTTTTCAGTTTATCAAGTAATGTTCACAAATGTAGATAAAGATAACAATTCAGAATAGAAATTTGATATACTCTCATTTACAAAACCATTACGATTGGATCCTAGAATAGAGAGAGATAAAAGTAGCAAAAACTGAATGAGTAGGCTACATAATTTGAACATTCAATAAGTGAATTTTATAAAATATTCAAGAATGGAAAAGTGGACTGAATATTCAAGACTAGGAACGAAGGAACAAGTTATGGCAAATTCCAGATTAGAATTTGAAAACAATCGAGTCATAATTATTGTCCAAGCTGACAGACCTATGAAAAACGTGAAGTGAATACCGTAGCCTATACCAAGAAATGTATGAGCAAAGATTCTGTTTTATTTTGAAAAATAATAAATTCCATGCAATTTTAACTGAAGATGATTTAGTGGAATGAATATTGAATGAAGTTGAAACGTTGAATATTTGCACTGAAGGTTTCTAGTGTTACTGATACAGTACTTAGGTTGAAACATTTTATAGCCTATAGATCGATTTCGCAATAGTAGATTTCTTGTAAGTTAATAAGCAAATCATTCTCAGATACAAAAGCTTTAAAAAATTGCAAAAAATATCAGCTTTTCTATTCATAATAAACTTCATAACTATTCAGATATACGCTATTTTTAAATAGATAACTTTCTATATCTACAAGCTTATTCATTCGAACTATTTTACAAATCACTAGGCTACATATTATCAATAATAATTATATGATAGTTCTTGTACAACAAATAAATGCTTTCGGGTAACTTAAGTGTTATATGAATGTACACAAAAATTGATTCTTCATTAATCAATAAAAAATTGAGAGATTTTTAAAGTTTTGATCAAAAAACTTTTCACGTTCATTTTTATTATTAATTTCCATTATTGGCTAACTGTTAAACTGAAAAACTCATGTTTAGACATTATGAATCTCACCAATCCAATGCGACTCATATTTATGCTGCGTCACTGTTCACTTTCATAATTAATTCTTCTATTACTTTTGTGTGATACAATAACAAATCTACTATCCATGATAATTTCATTGCATATGAAACTAGTGAGTATCAATATCTTCAAGAGCACTAAAGTCTACATCTAATGATATACTGGTACTTTACTAGACTACTTTCTAGGTACGTACTTTTATTTAAATAATTTCGACTGTTTGAAAGTGAAGTTGGAGGAAAATGTTGTTTTTGCCAGTTGTTAAGGAACTGAGCTCATTATATAAATATATAAACAATAAAATATATTTTCCAAATGCAAAAATTATCACATTGAATAAACAATAACATAATACAATACTTGATACATTATCATGAAAATTCAATGATTTCATAGTTCTAGCCACCGAATATGAAATCATTGAGATACATATAGGATATGTTATAAGGTTGTTCACCTCTCCAAGTCTTTTTTTATAAAGGTACATATAATTGAGATGAGGAAGATCTATGACATATTATGTATGGTAAAATGATTTTGGCTTCCACATTTTTGTGGAAAATCATATATTTCGATAAGGCTTGTTACATTCTGAGTCTTGTTGTATTGACGCTCATCTTTGATGCTTGCCTCACCTGTTGAAATGTGGGAAGAAAAATAACAATGATAAAAAATGATGATAAAACGTTGTTGGCGGATGATGAAATCTCATGCATGAAAAATAAATATGCAATAAAATCAAAATAACTACAAGTAATAGTTCAGTAGTGTTGTGTATATGTGTACTGTTGTGTACATGTGTACTGTTGGGTATTGGTTTTTTGAAACTCCTTTATTGCTAATCAAAATCATACAACATAGCAACCACATCAATTCAACAATAAATATGCATGAACAATAAAGCACAAAATAAACACCTGTATGGGAATGTTATTTTCAATGAACAACAGGGAGAGGGGACTTCCTTGTGATGTAGGTTTACCATAGTTACAGGTAACTCTATGAATCGTTGGATAATTTCATATTGATACTCTGTAAAGCGTGCTTTTATCTTTCATCTTCTAACATGATAAATTTCAATGTTTGTATTGAAAAATTGAAACACATTGAACTCCAATTTGTGAAAAAAGAAGGAAATTTAAATTTGATTAAAGATCTGGATGAGATTGGTTTAGTATGTAATAAAAAGAAGCCAAAGCAGCAGAAAGCATATTACACTACTGCCAATAACTATTACTACAAACAGGCTTAATCAATACTAATAACATCAAGATTATAAAATATAAATCTAGGATAGATGCAGGTCGCTTATTGAAATTACAGCATATAGATATAAGGATGTGTTTATTCCAAACATTGAGATCAGAGGTGTCGTGTCATGGTGCTCTAACAACGCCACAAAGAATGATTTTAAGACAAAGTTTCAAATCAAGTTTAAATATTGTTAAATACAAATGAATAGTATTCATTCACATAGTATTTATTAACAGGAGTGAGAATCAATTTTATGTTAAAGGCTGAAATAAGATGCAATTTTGAAAAATATAATAATACGGTAGCTATACTGCACAGTCTGAATGTATAAAAATCTCTTAATGCAACCCCCCTACCAAGAGACTGATTTCTTCAAGAAACCTGGAGCAATTTTTAGTATGATGTTATAGAAACGATATAAACGATCACAACGAGAATTGTGATCATGATCATACAATGTAGGAGCTGGTGAAAAAATATAATTTGTAATACTTAATCAATAATCATAATTACCTACAATCATGAAGGTGAACGGTATTTATTTATTTATTTACAAGAGTTACAGAACAGAGATGACTGTAACCAAACAATATTATAAAAATACATAGCAGAAACATGCTATGTTTTTGTATAATTTTGTTATGATGAGATGAAAAACAAGATGCAATAAAATAGTTTGCAAAGCTTTTAATATTGTTTTTCAATCAATAGTAAATTTATGACTTCATCAAGTTAATCATTGGATATCTAAATTTTAGACACATCTAAATCCATCATGACACCACTGATCATGATGAGATGAGGTTATACGATAGCTTGAGGCATGGGGCATAAGCTTGATACGATAAGCATGGGCTTTCATAAAATTTCAAAAGCCCTGTGAAACAGGGGAAAAGCTCAAACACACCACCAGACTTCCAAATACATTTCACAATAAGCCGTGCTATATTGTAATGTTCAGTGTGTGTCTGAATTTTTACTGTTTTACAAGACGTATGAAAGTTTATGAAACATGCCTCAGAAGTCTGTCACCAATGATGGAATAAGGGGAAGTATGTTGAATTGGTATTTCGCCATCTTGGATAATGACACGAGAAAAGAAAAAAATACAGGCCATAAACATTTTATGAAACAGGACACTGATGGGGAAGTATCATAAGCGGGTGTTTGGTGAAAAACTGGGAATAATGGCAGGAGAATGGAAACAGTTATAATATTGATAATAGATCATACCATGAGATCAGACTTCGCAGAAACTCTAGTATGTTGAGTACTTGAAGTCGTGTGTTGACTGTGAGAAGACGTTGACTGTCCTCCAATTGTTTTGGTGTGACCGCGATGCTTCTTAAAACTTCCCGTACGGAACAGGGTGGCCCAGGCACTTCTAGCCTCAGGGTACAGCACACATCGTACGATGAAGATGATGAAGCCCTGCAGGGAGTTCGACATGCTGAATATGTACCGGAAAATCAGTCTCAGTCTGCCAACAGCGAAAACTCCGGATATCCATGTGACCCCAAGTAGAGTCATTACTGTAAATGCTCCTCTCACCTGCAAAAAATATTTTTTCAATCATTAATTGATATATTATTTAGTTTGCAACTTTTTCAGTCATTAATTTTTCATCAATTTATTTATTTTTATAAATATGATAATGCATTATCGTGACATTATGCCTGAGTACTTCTACAATTACACAAATGTGATTAATGATGTGTTAAAATGATAGGGAAGCGGTTGGCTTCGTGGTCGTGCCAGTGTCTAATCACAAGATTATTTTAGATATCAGAGGCTTGCACCTGATACTCCGATTGTATTGGTGACCACTTTCTGTAAAAGGCTTTTTTCCGCTGAATATTATTCATTCACAACAATCAAAATCGTTTCCTGGTGTTTGGAATAGTGTCAATTTAACATTTGAATACTTCAATAGTGTCATTTAACAGGAGTCACAATTCACTTTCACTCATAATAATAGAAATCACATTAAATAAGAGACTTTCAAAATCTTACAGTCAAACTAACATACTTCCCGGCAAAGAGTAGGCTAATAGTTAGATTTGAAATATATAACCCCTGAGGATACATAACTTATGAATAAGAGGCTGCTGCCTGAATTTTGGATGATGTCGATCAGGTAAAACAATCATTTCCATAACGTGCATGAATTAGATTTTGGTATAATTTAATATATTATATTCAAGTAAACATCTGTATTGAATGCCTATTTAATTTATGTTAAAAAATCTTAAATGAGTAACTTTTTATTAATTTTTCTCTTCGATTATTATGTATGCATTATTTTACAATCAATTATACCTGACTGTCAACAATATTTGTAATATAATCTCAACCCGTGGAGATGGTAACTCAAAGCATAATGCATTATAGAGTTGATTAAATAATGAATTAATTTTATAGTGATTGTAAAAGTGATTTGATAGTGATTGTCAATGCATAATGCAATATTGAGTTAATTAAATAATCAATAAATTTGATAAATTTGTAGTTGTTAAAGTATTTGAAGTAAAGTCTTTAATTTTAAAAGTAAAAGAGTACCTGCGCCATAGTAATTCCTCCCTTCTCTTTCAGATTGTGCTTTCCCACAGTTCTCTTCATACACAGAACTCTACTCACTCTCAGAAATACTACAAAATTCACGATGAGTATAACACAGGCTGGTCCGAAATAGGCAATGTAGTAGACGTTACGATCTTCAGATGAGAAAAGGCATGCATTTTGGTCAGGTGATTTATAATGATTGAGTCCTGTGTAGCTGATGGTGGCTCCAACAATACATATAGGAATTCCTAAGACAGAAAACATTTCACATGATCAGAAATTGAATGAGAATTCCAAGTATTTTTTTATAATAAATGTAAAAAGTACATGAAAATTGAGCACAGAAGCAAAATCATCACAAACACATAGAAATCAACAAAATTATAATTGTTCATTTGACTCGATTTGGTTTGAAATTGAAAGATCACAATAAATAGTGTTTCAAAAAAATAGTGAATCCAGTACCACTACAATATTCAAAAACAAAAAATATCATTGGAAAAATGACGATTTCAGCTTGCAGTATACTGTGGTATTACTGGAGTCACTGTTTTTTGTGACAATCTGTATTTATACAAAATTAATATAGTATTATCTTTCATGATCTATAATTCCATTTCAAACGATTGAGAATAAATAATTAGTGATGAACATTAAAATTTAATTATTGATAATTTTTTATCATTAGCATTTGTTTATTTTATTTGATTCAATTTTTGTTGCAATAGATGATTTCAAGTTTCATTTAGTAATTTAACAAAACAGAACTTCCTCTTTAGATGAAGTGTGAGTCGATTTTTCGATTACTTTTCAGATTGGTTGATGTATAATATCATTCTTTTGAAACCAATCAATTACAATACCATTACTTGTATGATATTGATACTGTATTATGAAAATTGTATTATTGTTAGGCTATATCTTGTTAACATAAATTTCGATTCTTTTTATTGATTTATTATCAGATCCACTAAGATCTAAGGCCTGTTTCACGAAAATTTTAAAGTAATAAAGGTGGACACTAGACTATGAATTCATAATTTTCATAATTACAAGTCTGCTATTCATGTAGAATATCTTCCTTTTCCCTCTATTGCGGGATTTCTGTAAAACATGAAGTGAGAGGTAAATTGAAAAGAGAAAACTATCACTATTTCACTCACCCCATGCCCCGATTATCCGTTTCAACATGAATCTCGACTCGACAGACGCGAAGACGGTAATGAGTAGCTGATACATATTAATAGCTTCAACCAACATCCATGCCAGAGATGTGAGTACAAGGTAATGTATTGCAAGTGCCACACCCAAGCAAATATCATTCTGGTCCCAGTAGTCCTGTTCCTTGAGCATCAACATCAGGTATGCAATATTCATCAGCAATAGTGACATACAAAGGTTCAAGAGTATTTTTCCAGATCTGTCACGATTCAGGCATCTGAAATAAAAAAAGAGGGAACGAATAAAATAATTTGAAGTAAGAGATATTGAGCTTTGAAATTTAAGATAATGAACTACGTATGAAAATGATAAAATAGTTACTACTATACTTAGAACAATTGTTATTCTAATTAATTCAAACACAAACATGAAAATCGTTCGACAAAAATAATTTAAAGATCTTGTAAGCTAGGAAACCATTGGGATGAGTTTTAGATCAGTATTAGTAGGATATAGGATCATGAACAATTGCTTGTGAAGTCATCAAAAAAATTTAAGATACCGGTACCATGTTATTGAATGCAGTACATTATTAATCAAAACTATGGGGAAGAGACAGTTTTCTCCCATATTTCAATGATTTGTACAATTATACATGTAAACTAAAAAGATAAATGTAATAATAAATCAATAAAATAAAACAAACAGTACTAGTACACACACTGAAGGTACTTGTTATAATACATGAAATTATTAATCACTATAGTAAGCAGTCATTATACAAGTGTCTAAACAATAGATATACATGTTTTTCTGCTTTGAAGGTTTTAAACAGTGTAATTCAAGCAGTACAAAGAAAATGTATCTACAATACAGTATTATCCTTCATATTGCATCAGCTCTGACCATTAAAATTCAATATGATTCATCGGTTGTGAACCATAAAATTCATATAGTTTCAGAAGTAACATTGTACAATGTTATGATAGTAGAGAAGTGTGTTCATCCTGAATATTCTCGTACCATATACATATATATTCACATAATTATATTTACATAAATATGTATATATTTATGTAGACATATATTTTCCACCAAGAGTGATGGAACGAAATTTATCAGGGACGAATTTGAACAAGACCTACCTGAACATAGCATATGTCAAGATTGTAAAGATTAGTCCAAAGATACTGAGTGTAACTCCGACGTAGCTGATTGTGGTTAGTGTAGCTTCATGATGAGAATACAGAGATTCAACATGATTGGCATCAGGAGTGGGGTCCAGAAGTACAGAAAATGCTGTCAAGTGAGTGGACTCACAGTTCACCCATTTGCCACTTTGATTGGTTGTTACACCACTTGTCATCCATGTCAAACCTAAAAATTGATTATTACATGAATTGATTGCCATATATGTGAAGTGAATATTTATTTTCATTTTTAACATACATTACTTCAACAATAAATTGTCAAAGAGGAAAAAATCAATTATACAAGATGTTATACACTCTAAATAAATAAATTTAAAGTGGAAAATTGAATTGTAAATACTTTCCATAATTGTTTAGTGGAAAATTCGCAATTTTTGGGCGATTCTATTCTTACTTGAGTTATCTGTTTTACAGCAGTATTCATCTCCTTGATGTTGTATTGATTATCTATATTTTCCATCAAAATAAAAGCACAAACACTTTTTAAACTATTTTTCATCTATATTAATTTTTGAACTGTTTTTTGTTTCTTAAAACAACTAATAAATTGTAATTTCTGCCTATTGTTTTCAACTACAAGTAGTTGTTCCATAATGTTTTATAGTAAAAGCAATTATTTGTTTAATTAATTTTGAAATATTCTTATTCATGAACCAATATTGAATGGCATTCTATTATTCTCATCTTTAATCACATATTTAAAAATTCTTATCATAATGAAAGCAATCACTATTATTGTTATTACTATATACACAATGCTGTTACATTATTGAAATAATGGAATGATTATTGGAATTTGTTCAAGTTATTTATTCAATTTAAGTTTACTGTTCAATAAAAGCATTGATATAAATTAAAAAACTATTTTAAAAGTATACAAATAACTGATAGGATAATATCTTTCTATCACCACAATTCCATTGACAATTTTTGCCAAATATCAATATGGATCAGTTTAAGTTATTTTGATAAGAGTGATTTACTGGAAATTACTTACTTTCGGGGTCCCAATAAACACATACATATTTGTGATTCGAATGCAAGTTTGGGAATTTGTAGACAACGGGCACTGTTAAATTCGTCACAGTTGTGTTAGATATTACAGCTGACAATACTTTGTTCGTTTTGCCCACGTCGAAATTCTTCGATTCTTCTGTTGAACGAAAAAGTTTGTGGTTTGCATAAGATACAAACTGAACTCTGATCACTTTATCATTACTGGCTTTCAGTATAGCTTCTCTTGGAAGAACGATGCTTATGTCCTAAAACAAAATTCAATACAGTATAAACCGTGAGTAATATTTATTATTAATGTAATCCGAATATTTATAGTAGGTTCCGTGGCATGTAAAACAAGTGGTAAATATTCAATATTCTATTCCTCACAATACTGAAGAAAGATATCTGAATTATCAAGGCAGTGGGTGAAAAAAAATTTAAATCGACTAAAAATTTAACTTACAGTGGGTGGTTCAGTAGGCCATACATATTTCGAGCTAGCATCGTCAGCTGATTGGAATTTGAGAGGAACGTTCTCATGGTTCGGACTGAACGTGATGCCATTGTTGTATTTGTGCGTATCTGAAGATCCTGAGAGAAAGAGAAGAAATTACTTGTCTTTCTGCTTTTAATATGAACGAAAAAAGCAATCGATAAATTCTTGATGGTATAAATTAATGATTAATTCAACTTCATACCTAACTACTAACAATACATACCAACCTAATAATTATTGGGTGAGCAGTTTTCGTACTAACAGAATGAATTAATGGTTTGTTTGTTCAGTTCTGGAGAATAATTTCACGTATGGCCAACATAGGCGTCACGTCGGGGGAGCTGGGGCACAGGGCGGGCACGTGCCCCCTAATATCTTGCAAAAAAATCTTGAGATCTACTAAATAATATGAATTTATGCTTAATAAAATATAATTTCTACACAAAATTATCTCTGATCACTTTTTGAGTAGACCACCATATAAAAGTACCGTTTTGTGTTATGTTTTCGGGCTCATATACCCTAACTCTGATTTTGTGCCCGCCAAATTGATGGCCAATAGGTGAAATAGAAACTTTTCGACCTATATTTGAAGGTCTTTTGTAGCCTACCACCAACTAAGTCAACTGCCTTAACAACAATATGCATGTTAATATTCAAAGATCAATTTATTGAAACTATATGATCAATTGATAATAATAAAATGAAAATGTTGATCATTGGTGTGTTCAGGAAAGAATAGAATAATAGAATAGTGATTAGTATAATACCTGGTGTAGCCTGCAATAATAAGTGAACTCGAGCTACCTTTAAGCAGCCTATTATACTATAACTTGAGCCCTAGCCCTATAACTGGAGAGTTTGAACATAAGCAATAGCCTACACTCTATACTGCCCGAGTCCAAGCTCCGTGTCCCTGGGAGGAATGCAATAAGTCATCGACAACCGGTTTTTTAGCGTATTTTATAGCAATCTTCGTCTCTTCAGCCGTCAGAGACATGGAGCTTAGACTCGGCGTCTAGCGTTTTCATGTTTGGTTCGCAATCATAGATGTATTTGAAAATTATTTAAAATAGTTCAACGGTTCTTGAAAAGTGCTTTAGCAGTAACTGCTAACTGTTGTCGGAATATAAACTGTTCTAAATGTGAAAAGATGCCCAGAAAACACAGCGTTACTATGCGAAGCACATTATGAAGCACAAAATATTTTTACTCACTCAGAGAGATAACTTCTAGGGCCAGATTCGGTGAAGTTAGCGATATACTAGATCTTGGCTGCAGTTGGAAGTCCTTGGTGAAAACATCAATCATTTCCATGATGTTTTTTGAAACTGAGCGATTCTTATCAGCATCATTGAATACCGTACCATTCACGTCCAACATATTACTCAACACAGATATCATTGTTTGAGCTATCTGGAATGTTATAGAATATTATTAAATATTTTGCAGAAGACATTGTGATTGGAAATGGAGTACAAGCAACTGATATAAGGAACTATTGAGTTCAAACAGAATTTCCCTATGATAATCCTTATTTCCCAGTAATAATATTTTCCTGTTGAATGATCCTGGAAATTTTCTAAATTTGATTGAATTCAGTTCAATTAATTTGTCATATTTTCCTGACTGGTTGAAATTTTTTTTCTGGAATAATCTGATGCAGAGTTAACTCTTGTAAGAGTATTAATTATTATGCTTATGGCTTTTATTAGCGGGGAGACCCTTTCGGGTGTTCCGCTTCGCCGAATCATCCAATTTCCGTAATGGGAAATGTGGAAAAGATATAGGTTATGTAGTCCAACATTGAATTATTTTTGTGATAGAGTATTAATGTGATTGATCGATTATGAACAAACTACTTACTGCAAGATTGAGGTTTTTATCTATTGAATCTTAATCAATTACAAATAAATCTGTTGAGTTTCACCCACAATTTTTCTCACTGATACAAAAAGTTCAATGAAATCTAGCCTCCACTTCATGTGAGAAATTACTCACCTTTTGTTTGCGACAAATGTTTCTTGCTGGTATTGTACATTATATCGCGCACAAAATGTGATTAATTTTCAATTGAAAGAGTATGGCTCTTCCTATTTCATTTCTTATAAATTTAATTTGATCTCATCTTTAATAAATTCATTTGTCATATTTTGCTGATCACCTTTAATGAAGCATATCTTATTCACAAAGATAATCTAATCAAGTGTTATTGTTGTAAGTGTATTTATGGAATTAAATTAGCTTGAGTTATTTCCATGAAAGAAGTCTTCATTATGAGCTATGATTTACTACACAAAGCTCAATCGTTTTTGGAGGGTCGATAATATTCATGTTGTGAGAATCCTAGTGTATGAATTCAATAATTATAATACTAATACAATATTATAATGTCATAAAAGAGAGTAAATGAGTTTTGAAATTCTTGTTACATTTAAATGTAAAATATTGCCAACTATAAATCACACATAATATTCGCTAAATCACAATATCTTCTATCTAAACTTATTTGTTATGTTAGCCTACTTGTATACTTGTAAATACATGAATGAAACTAAATATTCAACTTAATTTGAATCTTTAATCTGAAAAATCTCTATCTTCATACAAATTTCATTGAACTGAAATTATTTGTTCATCACATTGAATGTGATGAACAAAACTTGCCAATGACTAGGCCCACTAAATGCGTTCAATCCGATTATACATAATTATCAGTTCTTGATTTATTAGTTAAAATTCTAGTTTATTGCTTGATACAAACCTTGCGATCGGTTAACGCATAGTTAACAATTTGTTGCAGTTGAGAAGTGGCTTGCAGAAATGTATCCTTGTTGATTTGTGATGGAAATTTGGTCAAATTTTCAAGATGGTGGCCTAATCGCTCGGCTTCAGTAAAACCCTATTGAATTGCAAGAGGAAATATGAAATTTATTGAAAACATAATCATTCTGAAAATACAGTACAATAATATTGCAGGACACCAACAAACAAACGAGGAATTGAGTACAGTACCTACAGAAATACTATTGATATGGTAATTCTCCAATTCTTTAAATTTGATAAACATTTTCTTCTAAATAAAACATTTCAAATTAAACATTGAACAAGTGTAAGGTGTAAAGTTTCATATTTATGCATTTATTGCATGTTTTGTTCACACAAAATAATATATTACTAATAAATATTATATATAAATATAGTTATATATATTGTAATATATAAATATATTACATCTTTTGTAAAATATATTTGTTGTATCCGGTTTGATTAATTCGAGACTTTTTTCATATGTTTGTTAACTCTAACTCAAGCATTTAAGAAGGAATAAATACAATTAATAAACTTCTAATAGATTTGATTTATGCCGCAAAGAATACCTTGATGAAATACCTTAGTTGCTCTGTATTTAACACAGTCCATAACTATCAATATCAATCTATCCCAGTATAAAGATTTTGATTCATGATATTATCTTGTAGACAGATGATAAGCCTATATTTGATCAGAATATATAAAAATCAATTGAATAATGAAAGCTTCAAATGGCTAGTGAGATGTAAAAATTGAATTTCTATAACGTTCCCTAAATTATTTGTAAGTCTTTGAAGTACTTAGTTTGTGGAATTAACAAAAAAAACCTTTGAATGCAGGACCAATACCATTTTACCAATTTCAAATAATCATTTTTGATTGTCTTATACTATACAACATAAGTAAGACATGTGAAGTTACGAAGCCACGTTTTTGACTGAGCCAACAATGTAAAGAAAAAGAAACAAATGTTAAATACCAAAGCTTCTGGGTGATACAATAACTTTGAAAGTACTGAATTTCTTTTGAGATCAGCTATGAAAGGCATAAACTTACGATCAATTTTACTAATTATTCATATTAAATACTGCTCCATATAATAAGTAAAGAGAATGATGATTTTAAAGAAGACTATTACCGAATTGCCTTCATCAATGAGTTTTTTAAAGAAAGAACAAACAATCAATTAATAGTGAAATGTTCATAAAAATATTGAGTTTTACTCTTGTATAGAAATTGTAAAGTTTCTAAGTACTGTTTTATTAGAGCCGTACTGTTTCATAAGATCCATTTGTGATGATACCAGTATTGTTCTATTTCTCTCATTTTCAAATATCAATTTGTAAGAAATCCATGTCAACTGTAGTGGGTTTTTTCTTGATGATTCTTCACATTTCAATGCAATTAAATCTCACAAGAAACACAGCAATCTAATAATTTGAAAATATTATTACATCTGAGCTTTCTTTTTTACTTCATGAAATCTTAATGCAAAACAATAGCTGAGAAAAATAGATTTACGTATCCAGTTTAATCAAAATATCTCAGAGCTCTAGTAAGCAGTTTATCATCTTCAAACTCAGAATTTATTGAAAAAATAATTTCATTAAACTACAAATTGTGAAACTCCAAATTAAAAATTGTTTTACTTGTTGAAAAATTATTTTCTGTCATCTGAAACTGTAAAATATCAAAATTGACATTGTTCTGGAGAGACTTCATGTTTAACTTATTTCTTGTCAGATGAACATTAATTAGGCCTATATATTTGAAGTAAAATCTTTCCAATTTCCAGATTTTTGTCTTTTTCCAATACTAGTCGTAGAGTAGTACCTGTAGTATGCTATTCTTCTTCGACTCCATACTCCTCCTTGAGTTATCTCGTACTAGTTATAACTGAAGTCCACATGGTAATCCCATTGATATAACATTTCCATCAATTTTCTTCTCCATACTTGTCTTATTCGAATGAGAATGATTAAAAAATCGGAGTAATTACCAAATATTTGAGAACATATTAAAATAGATTGTTTTGATGAGTTCAAAATCAACTATGTTTGGATTTTCTCAATTTTTTTGATTTATTTTCAATTAACTTCAAATTTATTCTTTTATGATTGAATAGTGTTTTAATATGAACTTCAAGATTGTGATATAGAGGAGAATATTATTCGTTCCAAGAAAATTATATAAGTAATCTGTGTCCATGATATTCCAAGATTAAAAAAGTATTTCGAAAAATAACAATTGAATGCTCACTTTACGGATAATGTGAAGAAATATATTTGAAAAACTCAATAAAATCACTTGAATTTAATATAAGTTTTAAATGTCGAGGAAGATCTCAATCGTTTTCAAAATATAAAATGCAAAGAAAAATAACCATAGACTTGATCAATATTATTGAAGACAATACGAAAAAATATTCCAGGAAAAATTGTCAATTAATAGACCATGAAAATGTGATTTATCCTCTTAAAACTTGAGATTGCAGTGTTGAAAATCGTTTCTTCTGTCTTCTTAGATCCATTTTCATTCTTCTTTTTCTTGAATCTTCTTTCTTCTGTTTTGTTGTCTTCAACGCAGGTTGTGGAATTCAGCTATTTAATAATTATTGTCATATTTCCATATCTTTGTTTACAATTATTGTAGCATCCGTTTGTAATAATTGACTTTAGAAATAATGTTGTTTTGTAACAAAATGATTCATATAGATAAGGGCTCAGTAGTCTGTAAAAATTGAGATGAAACTTTTACCTGTTCTTCGTTTTTCCTGTTAAACATACCGATAAAGCAACTAAAAAATTGAAAGAAACTAATAAATTGTTGACCTCTTCGCGGCACAAGCTGTCCGTTATTGGAGCCCAAACAACTGAGCCGTTGTTCGCTAATATACAGCTGCGCACGGCAAACGCTCTGCCGTTATTGGAAATTGACAGCATCAGACGCTTCTCAAGAATGACACGACGATTCTCTTTCATGTCTCCAACTAAATTTAGGTACTCATAATCTTTCATCAATACGTCTGATTTCCAAACCCTTATTCCTCTGCGTTCCCTGAAAAATGAACAATTTATTTGTACACTAGATTATAATAATGTGATTACTGATTACAATATTAACAAATTGAACTGCAATGTTTGTACTAAGTACTAATGGCTGGAACTCACGATTCCAGTAGACGTTCATGTTACTGGAAGTAGGTTACCTGAAGCAGGTAAACTGAACCGTGAGACCACTTACTTGAACAGGTTATGAGACCAGAGCAGTGGCAGGCTGCCATGCAGGTAATCTGCCTTTACCTCCAGGCAGGTAACCTGCCTCCAGTAACATGAACGTCTACTGGAATCGTAAGTTCCAGCCATAAGTGCAAGAAAGAGATCAGAAGGTATTCTACCTTGTAGATGTGGAGTGTATAACCTCTGAGAGGTCTTGTAGTATAACTTATTATAAGCGTGTTCCTTCATGTGGACATTTTCAGTGCGGTGACGAATGTTGGGTTGAAAACGCTTGTTCATTATCAAGTGTTTACGTTGAAAGACGTTAGTTGTTTATTGTCAACGCGTTTTTTCAAATAAAAAAATCATGTTAAGCAAGAAGACGAATCTCCATCCAATAGATTTTGTTTTGTTATTTAGTCACCTTCATGTTTTGAGGCGTTCTCCTGGTTCAATTCAGATAAGTTGTGTCTGACTGTCTGTGTCAAAAATATTCAGTGGCTGGAGCTCGCTTGTGTGTATGGGGCTTGTGCAGTGTACGGGTTGGAAAAGCGCGGAGCTCTTCAAACTTGTGTGGTGAATTTTGTGTAGGCTGTAGGCTATGCAGAGAGAGACTTGAAAACTATTGTATTTTAAATGAGTACATGCAAATACCATATGTGACGAATGTTGATTAAAAAAGACTTGAAGTTGTTATTTCATCGATATCAGAGATCAGAGATGGCTATGATCACTATCAATCGGAGATTGACTGTGAGAGACTTGTGATTATGAGATAATTCATATGTGATAGAAGGCAGTTTTTTCTCTGATTCATTGTTTTAATCAACCTAATCAATCATGTACCAATCTTATGATCTTGTAATGAGTCAGAATGGGTTCATTTGAAGTTGCAGAAGGAATAATGTACAAAGCTTTCCAACCAAATTGAGGAAACAATATTATTAATATTTGCAGTTCATTGGCTAATCTAATACTGTGATTATCCTTTTAGTAGGAGAAGGGCGAACTTATTAAATAATATCGTAGATTGGAAATTCATCTCTTAGTATTATCTGATAAAATAATGTAGAATACAAAAATATGAATGAGAAGGATCAATAATGTACTAACCTGAAACTTATAAAATCATATCGTTGATTGAGAATTCATCTCTTAGGGTGGGAGCATGTTGGAGCTGTGATAACGGATATCAGTTGTGATACTAACAGTGCGTAGATAATATTGACGTGTTTTCTAATCAGCCTGTTTATGTCGGAGCTGCGATGTTAATTGCATTTGGGCAATGTACCATCGATATAAAAGCGTTGCTATTATAACAGCTGGTATCGTTTATCACAGCTCCGACATGTTCCCACCCTTAGCATTGATCTAATAGATACCGTCGTAAACATACAAATATAAAATTCGAGGAGAAATAATAAACAAACCTGAAAATATTTTCATTCCAGTTGAAATTATCAGGTCGAGGATGTTGAGGGGCTAATGGAGTTCTAGTTGCAGTTTCATGATCAAGGAGAGTGTTATTCCTTGTTATTCCATAAGGACACTCATGTACCATTGTCTCTCCAAAATCCAGGTTCAACCAGGTGAATATTCCTTTTACAGAGGGTTGAGTTTCTCCTTTGCATTGATCTATAAACACAAAATGTTTCCTTTTCAGAATAATATTATTAAATTTAGTATAAAAATTACTTAGTAATAGATAATTATGCAATTTACAATGAACTTAGTTTTATGTGATACACATAAAGTTAGTTACAATAAGTTATAGTTATTAGTTACAGTAAAGTTATATACAATAAACTTAGTAATTATGTGAAAATTGTTTTGATCAATTCCATACCGCTTAGCGGTTTGCTCAAAGACATAATATTTCATTTGAAAATCCTACTTTTATAATTTCAAAATAATTATATAAACAAAATTTAAAAAAAAATTGAAAAGTGAAATTGAGAATGAGTTGGATAATTTCAAAATTTGGATTTTTACTTCAACCCTATACAATACTGGTTTCTGCCCTCCAGCATTTAATATGATGAAAACTCTATTTTCAGATCATTGATCGTTGACTGTGCGAATCATTGTAATTTAAAGAATCATGAAATGAAGCTAAAATGCCAAAAATTTATTACTGTAAAACCTCAATTGGAAATAGAGAAAATTCTAATTTATTGGTGAGAGGAAATGTTATGATAAAAATAAAATCAATAAGCTTAATAGATTTGCTCTAGATAAGCTTAGATAATAGGTAAGCTTAAAATAGATAAGCTTAATGGATTATTTGCTTATGGAAAAAGAGCAATAATTATGTAATTTGCCTGGGATGATAACCACATAATTGTGCCTGAGTAATGTGATGATGAGTGGACGGTTTACAATATTATTTTTAAATAGCTGATAACGGGGAGTTATTGTTGCGTGTCAACAAGTTGTTTAACCGACAGTAAAAAGCGTGAAAACATTATTAAAAAATACCACCTAATGTTACTACAAGTCATACCTTTTGTTTCACAATGCTCGCCTGTGAAACCAGGTAGGCAATCGCAAAGAGCATAATCCACTTTATCATAACAAGTTGCACCATTCAAACAAGGAGATGACGTACATAGATCTGAAACACAAAAGTACTGAATAATTGAAAAATATCTACGATCAGACATCGAATGAATAATTGTTATAGTTGTAGCGTAAGCTACTCAAAATATCAAAACATTTTTAAAATGCCTGTCAAAAGATAATAAATAGAAATTCTAAAGAGTCACTATTGAGATTGTAGAACTGTTCCATAATACAGGGGTACCCCCACCACTAGAGCGTATAACCAGAGACAAGTGGATACTAATTCTAGTGGATTCTAGTTCCAATTGTCTCTGGTATAACGCACTAACTCCCCCTAAATCATTTACCCTCCACCCCAGCAAACCCCTTACCCCTAAATCAAACCAAGTCTAGTTGCGTCATTTTCGAAAAATCTGGAAAACGCAAAGAAAAACTCGTAGATATTAGGCATTTATTTAAGGATGCTACCAAAACCCTTTGAACAAAATACTTCCAATACCTCTTCTGCAAGTGTGTATAAAGTTTAAACGTTGCTAGTTCATTTGCTTTGCAGTTCTTGGAAAATCTGGTCAATCTCGTCAATCTTTTCTTGAAACGGTATAAAGCCCAGAACCAAATACATTTCTCAATAAACTTGCAGCTTTTGTGGAGAGGTGTTTACGCAATTAAAATAGTGGTATGATATAAGTAAGGTTTTAGGAAAATAACTTTAACCAGACTAGGGGGCGGAAAAATTATCGGACATTATCGGCCAAAATTCTAAGACACCGGCTCTGTATCAAGGTGGACACTGTACAGTGTACAGTAGCACACAGTGCGATCTAGCGTGCTCAACTACAACTTCACTGAGCTTTACACTACTTGAAATTATGCTAATCAAACTTATTTTCTGCATTTTCATCAAATTTGTACTACAGTTTCTCAATTTGAATATACATTAACATTTTCTGGTGTGCAATTAACATTTTAAAACCATTCACATACATTTGGTTAGGCATTTTCTTTGTCATAATTGATATTTTAGTACCTGCTTCTCCTTAGTTCCAGACTTCAGTAGAAGGTTAAATTGAATTCATTCATCTGTTAATTTCACTTTGCTTATGTAGAATTGACAAACTTTACATATTTTTTGGAGAATCTTCATGAGTCAGGACTCGTAAGGGTACTTATCATGAAGATTCATATTCATTTTAAGTTATTTTTATCGACGTTGAATTCTTGGGTTGTGTGATCTTTCACTCCAGTAATACTGTACACACTTCTACTCAAATCGTCATTAGTTGTGTATCTCATTGATAACCTCAGGCTACACAAAATAACTGTTTTGATTTTCCTTCAATTCTATGTTTTAACCCTAGAAAGCTGACGTATCCAAAACTTACGTTAAAGCTAACCTATCGTAAAATTTACGACTTGGGAGAAAAATTAAATTAAAAAATCATTTTGATTTTGAACACAATTGGGTTGAATATATGTTTGCAAAGTTATTTATACGAGATTGGAGTAATTACAAGTCCTGTACGCAGTTAATACAGCACTTTCCGCGATGATCTGCACAAATTGGTTTGTTACAGCAGCAGCAGTAGATTAAGGTCATCCTTCTCTTTGATGATGGGCAAATCGTACAAATGGTTCGCAGTGTCTTTTGAGGAAGGTCTTGGGCCCTACTTAGCACTGGAACTTTCAAAATATTCGCAATAGATTCCCTGAGTTTCCGATTCAAAGTTGGGTATATGAGACGCTCTTGAAGACAGGGCTCAAGATTTTTAAGTTTGAAATTCTTTTGTAAAAATAATTTAAATAAGTTTTTTAAACTTATTTAGCACTAACACTACTCATAAAAACAGAATACGATCATTTTTCAATGAAAACCTGAAGTTGATGCATAAGTATAAATGCATTAGCGGTATGCGAAAAAACCGAGCGTTAAAGCTAACGTATCGTAATATTTACGAGAGACTTTCAATTGCTCTGAAATGACAAACGGCAGCATACCAACTCGATGACTAATCGGTAGACAGCCGGAAATGAGACACAGAACCGATTGGCCGAGTCAATAAACCCATAGGGAGGGGGGTGAGCAAACAAAGACAAAATGCGCTCGTAATATTTACGATACGTTAGCTTTCTAGGGTTAAAAGGTATAGGAGCATAGGCGTCGCGCCAGGGGGGCACGTGGCCCGCCAACATTTTGTAAAAAATGCTGAGATCTGCTGAATAAAATGAATATTTTGAAATACTCAATAATTGTTTAATAATAATACTTAATTATTGTTTCTGTTTAGGCCTACACAAAATTATTCATGAGCATTTTATTGAGTAGATTACATTACAAGGACCGTATGACCGTATAGTATGCTTCCTGGCTCATATTAATTACCCTAATTTTTATTCGTGCCCTCCCAAATGCATGACCCACGCTTTGCCTATGTACAGGAGTATATTATGATAGTTGAACAGTTTTGTCACCAGAAATATAGATATATAGGTGTAGACCCATATACAACATTTAGAATAAGATGTATTGAATTCACAGTCTGTTAATATTAATCCAAGTCGTTAATATGGTAGGCTTTCGTAAATAAAATACTGAAGAAAAATTTGGTCCTAATGATGCTGATAATATTATCTCTCCATACTAAGAAGTATGGCAACTTCTTAAACGATATAAAATTCCCAAGTCCACTAGAATCTCATTGAATCATTGAATTAAATAAATTCAGTAGTCTACAAAGTATATTCAAAGTATTAATTCAGTTTCATTGTTATAATGCTTTTATTGTGAGGGTTGAAAGTAGAAAATAGTCGATTCGAGGATAGATATCATCATAATATACAGACATCAGGGGCGGATCCAGGAGTTATTTTTGAGTGGAAGACGAGTTATTAAAGTTATTGTACCGGGTGGGGGGGGGGTGGCTTGTCGAAGGGGGTAAAGTGGGTATGGTCCGCGGGTCCCGGGAAAATTGTTTTAAATCATTGTCAAAATAATTATTTCATGGTCTTTCTAAGTTATTAAATTTTGATAAAAATGTCATTTCAGTATGTGAATTCATCAATCAGATGAACTTTTCTTTTTCATTCACATATATTATTTCAATATGACAAGATATCTGAGACAATAATTATACTTCTGGCTTCAACTCAATCTTCTTAACGATGATAAATACGTAAAATGGAAACACAGAGAATTTGTCAATTTTACTATTAATTTTTTCCTGGTTCAAGGTCCATGGTTTCGTGGCCACACAGGTCACATCATCAGCTCGACAAATTCTTTGTGTTTTCATTTTAATTATGATAATAAATAAATCGATGTTCTTTTATAGTAATGAAGTGTTACCATAGTAAATAAATACAGTATTTGAATATTTTAGTAAATATATTCATATATATTTACTAAATATATACTAAATATATATATATTTAGTAAATATATAATCAAGAGAACAATTGACGGCATGGCTAGTGTGAAAATGAACATATTCCACTGGCATATCACCGATTCACACAGCTTCCCCATGGAATCGAAGACCTTCCCTAATCTGACCATATATGGAGCTTATGGTCCTGATAAGGTATGCAGAGAAATTTAATACCTCCCCCCTCTCTCGCTCAACCTCTCTCTCTGCTATCTTCTCTCCTTTTTTATCTTCTATTCTCCATATAGAAGATGGAGAATAAGTTATCATAGTTATCATAGTAAAACTCGTTGTTTTTCTCACACCAATAAAGTGATGTTGAAATTTGTTACCTAGATCAATGTTGCAAGTTGGCCCAGAAAATCCAGCGGTACAAGAGCATTTGAAGCTGTTGAAAGCATCTATACAGGTTCCTCCATTCTGACATGGCGAGGAAAGACACTCGTTTATTTCATCTTGACAATTTTTACCTGGTAAATAAAACAATTTTTTTATTAATATTGGTCATTAAATATTGGAATAACATTATATACACATTTTAGGACAAGAAAGTGTTGAACCGTATTCTGAAACTACTACGGTATTTATCAAGTTTTGATTACTTTATATTAAAGTTATTTTCCAATTTGTCTTTGTTTTTGTGTATTATATTATTCTATTTTTTATTATATCATGAACAATTCGTTGTTCAATAAACATCTGTTAATTGTTTGGAATGAGAGATAAAAGTTTGTAAAACAAAACAAAAAATTAAATTCTTAGATGGGTTAGTTAATAATTGAGTTCTCAGTTCAAGTATTCGTTCAGTTTTAAGATGTCAACTGCACTTTAAAAACAGTCTAGTACAGTTTCAATAGATCTTGAAAATATCATTAAAACTTGAAGAAGATCAGCAGTGAAAATTATTTTACTAGCTTTCAGTTTATCACTTCATCCTTTTCTATTGAACACAACTGAATGTTCAATGCGAGTCAAAATGCCGCCCAAAATGGATACCGTATAATATATGTGTGAATATAATTAAAATTCGAAAAAGAACGAGACTTCTGATTATTTAAACTTCAAATCAAGAAGATAAGTTGAACAAATTATAGAGATGAACTAAAATCAGATTCATTTAATTTGACGCTTGGCATTACCGCATTAGATAGATAGAGAGGTATTATTTCTTTGCCATCGTACAGTGCGCGCAATTAGTCTGGGCACTTGGCCTTGACAATCTCCATTTCAATTGTTGAGATCACATCATTGAGGTTTTGCCGATTGTTCCTATTATAAATTACATAATATGATGACTGATAAGAAACTAGATAGAAGTTTAGATGATTCAGAGTATTAAACCCACCTTCAAATCCAACAAGACAATTACACGCGTAGCCAGCAAGATTGTTGATGCAAGTTCCGTTGTTTTCGCATGGAGTTGAAGAGCACTCGTCAATATCAGCCTCACATAGTCTACCTGGAATTTGAATAAAATTATATGAGAATTGAGTAGAGCTATTGTTGGACACTTCTCTCCTTATCACATGGATAGCCTATTCATGATAGCCAGTCTGTTAATCCAAAGGTTCCTGGTTCGAATACATTTAAGGGAACGGATTTTGACAAAAACGGCCACTCTCCCGTATTTTGGAGGTGACGAAAAGCCGTCGGTCCCGACTGCCTACTAAAAACAGTCGTCATCTCTCATAATCACACCCTCTCATTACCCACGCACAAGCCTAGAGCTCATATGGGCATCATCCTCAGAAAAAAGTCTTACTTGTATTCATCCACTTATAATAGCCTACTATTTTCGCTATTTACAACTCGTTTTACTATTACAACTATGTAAATAGTAAAACGATACTGGGAATGCTCATTTACTGTTTTACTCATATCCATCCACTTATCATATTTTATCCACTCATTAAAGCCTACTATTGAAATGGTTAAATACTGGAGCTCTCATTTTATTTCAAACAAAAAACTACATGGACAATAATATATTGTGAAACGAAAATACCACAGAATATGTTTGGAGTTTTTGAAAACCACAATGGAAAATATATATATATATAACAATGGAGGTTTGAATTCGTGTACCGGTGTTGATCTGTTGATAATTTTCTCAGTCTATTGACCTTATAAGATTTTTCTACGGATAAGAAATGCGAATGCGTGGTTCAAAATCAAATGCTGCACTTTCAATAACTCTTCATGTATCCTCTCCAAAAAAGAATTCGTCACCCGTCCCCTACCCCCGACCCTATTGAAAACGCTGGTGTGGAAACTAAAACTTGTGTACCAAAGAAAAAAGAAAAAAAAATTTATAAGCTTTCAGTAAGAAAATGTTTTGATATAGCCTAAATAAGAAACCCGTCTCCCTCTGCAATATACATTTATACATACAATATGATAATTATGTGTAGCCAACCCAAACAAAAATGAAAACTCTGTTCTGGAAGCCATTGACATTGAAGAAAAAATTTGGAAGAAATTTTGGGGGAGGGCGAGGGCGCTCAATCTCACCCACTTAAAATCACGAATTAGAAATATGGTAAACTTTCAGGAATCATACTCTCAGTGTTTGAGCTAACAAGTTTTTATGAATTATCTAAATTATTGAGCGCCCTCGCCCTCCCCCACAATTTCTTCCAATTTTTTTCTTCAATGTCAATGGCTTCCAGAACAGAGTTTTCATTTTTGTTTGGGTTGGCTACACATAATTATCATATTGTATGTATAAATGTATATTGCAGAGGGAGACGGGTTTCTTATTTAGGCTATATCAAAACATTTTCTTACTGAAAGCTTATACATTTTTTTTCTTTTTTCTTTGGTACACAAGTTTTAGTTTCCACACCAGCGTTTTCAATAGGGTCTTAGGGACGGGTGACGAATTCTTTTTTTGGATATCAGTTTTTTTTAATCACCTCCTTGTTATGTAGGTGAAATACTGCAAACACAATGGATGGGGAGAGAGTTAATTTTTTTTTTTAAAGTGAAATGCTATGTTATTTGATAAAAGATATTCTATCCTCACTATTTGGGTGCTACAAAATTATTCTAGCTATAAGTGAGCCAGTTATGGTTAATACTGAATGAACAAACAAGACGTTGTGACTGTGTCTGTTGCATCACACCTTATCATTTACTATCCAGACTTTAACGACATATCATTGTAGCAACATTAATTCATGTATAAGCAGTTATCCACAAAGTTTGTTAAATAAGCTTGAGATTTTGAACTTAGATTGAAATTTTAACCCATTACGATAGGTCACATGACCACTTTTAATGAAAAAAATATTTTGTAATCGAAAAATGAAATCCTTGTAAAAATTTGCCTTACACCATTATTATACATTCCAGGAACAAAATTCTCAAATTTTCCTCATTAATGATAATGTTTCAAAAAATATTCTCATTGGAATATTCGATTTTCTCCGTGAATTTTAACCCACTTTAATAGATCATATGACCACTTATGAAATGAAATTATGTGTACTCACTGCAACACCACTTAAGTGCAGAAAAACTCTATTTCGTTGATCTACAAATGAAATGAACTGAAGTGAAGATAAGACAGTGTACCTATTGTCAAACACTGTCTCTGGCGGAGTATGCAAAAAATAGTCCGATTATTTGGTTTCACTTGATTTTGTATGATATAATGTGAGGCAGTTCAACATTACCTATCACTTTATCAATCTACAAATAAAATAAAGAACGTAAAAACCTTCATACCCTCTCACTTCTATCTCTTTCTCACTATTTCATACAAGGTAGACTCTATTAATTGATGACAATTTTACTGGGCTATTATTGAAAAGGTTTCGAATTTGGCGGTGGCAACAGTGTGAATCACTTTTAGTTTTTAACCGCTAGGATCGCGACATTTACATCAGGGCCACCTAGGAACATGGTCTATCTAGACACTGAATTCAAACGTGCAGCTGACGTCATCACATAGTGTCCATAACAACTGATGTTTACAACTCATGCCTCCATTGAAATTGGAATTCGTGTTTGGTTTTTCTCGTCTCGAGTTCATTTCACAATTACCTTTTGGTGGGTGAGTAGGTCTATTTATTTATTTTCAAATAATAAAAATCAAAATATTCAAACTTGGTTGTGATCAGTGGCTGTTTATAAACAGTATAGTGGAGTAGTAGGCCACTTAGCCGTGACGTCACATTTCGAGTGTCTAGGCCTTGTTCCTGGGTGGCCCTGTTTACATTCGATAAAAAGCTTCAAATTCTAACTTCAAATTGCAACTTTAATTTTTATTCGGACAGAGCTACAGAGCTTTTTTTTTTTTTTAATTGGGTTGGGCTTTGTAACCCTTAGCCACCGCGACCGCTATTCGATCTTTTGTGGCATCCCCTCTTTGGCTTATGCCATTTTCCATAATCCAAGGCCAGAGCAGAATTTACTCAGGGCCTTAAAGTCCAGTTCTCTTGCCTCCTCTGGTAGGAGGGTTGCCTTTCCAAGAAGTCTCCTCCTCATTTGCAAGAGTGCTGGACATTCCAGCAGCAAATGTGCTGCTGATTCTGCTATGGACCCACCCTTCCGAAGCTGTTCAACTTCTATCAGGGATGGGTCTGCACACTCCTCAGATTCCATTGCGGAATCTTCAGTTGTAGTGCCTTCCTCTACATGTACCGTTTCCCGGCAGGTTTGAGTCAGCAAACTCTGAAACCTGTTCCAGGTCGGTAGAGTTTGGGGGAGATCCCCCATCCTCGTTAGATGTTTGAGGCTGTTCAGCCTCTTTTACTTTTAAGAGTAGCTGGAGACTTATTCAGTCACCCTGGGCAGAGCTCCGCGTTCACCCAGGGAAGGCTTCTTGAAACTGGAGGTCGCCTGGTATCCAGAGTTCGCATACTCGATGTCAGGCACTCCCCTGACCATGCAGCCGTCGGCGTATGCTGTTCCACCATATGTTGGCTTGGCTTGCGCAGTTGATGCTTCAGGTGTTCCTACTTGAACACCCTACTTCTGCTGGGACGCAACGGTGTTAGTTGCCAACCAGCCTACATCTACCACTTGCATCAGGAACCCGGAGGATTGCCACACCCCGGACAGAATAAATTCTGCCCCCCTGCGGGATAGCTACAGAGCTTAATCGGACATTAAATGATTTGAAATTTTAAATGTAAATAGTTTAAACATGTCTTCAATCGCTTTTTGATAGTCCGAAATCTCAACTCATTACAGATTTTTCACATCAAGTGCTGAAAGTTGAAAAAAATTGAAAAATCCCAAAATTAGTAAAATGACAAAATACCCGCATATAGTATCTTCGCGAATTTATATCGTAGAAAGTTCGTTCTGATCTTAAATGAAAGCGCTCAAAAATCTAAGAAAATAATGTCATTACAACATTTTAAAATTTTCACTACTTTCCGCGTAAATTGAGATGGCGGCATGCGAACATCAAAGGGAAGTTCGTTACAGAATATATAGTGGTCCCGGTCTTTCATTCGTATCACGGGGGGGACGGGTGGTGGAACGACCGTTCCACTAGATAGTTTTCATGTATACTCTTTAAGAAAGTACTCTTTGTGTTTTACCTGTATAGCCTGCTGGGCACTGGCAAATGTAAGTACCTTCCCCATCCAAACAAGGAGCATTGTTTCTACATGGGTTGGACGCACATTCATCTATGTTGATTTCACATGTTTCGCCTGTGAACAAATCAGATGAATAGCAAATAATTATTTCATGAAAACAAAATGGAAAAGGTCAGTGTTTACGAGGATGTTGAAAGCTTTGAAAACAATATATGCGATCATATCCTTGGACCGCACGATTGAAGACAATAACTTGCGTTTTCAACGCATAGCCTACTTTAATACTTTTCAATAATAAAGGCTACAAATGAAAATTGGAAATAGTAGAATTATAGAATCTGGCTTGTAACCCAAAATTCAAAGATTTTTGCATAGCTTTCGATGATCATATAGCTATAATAGCTGAGCTCAATATCATACGTAAATGACATAAAAAAATAGCATTCCAAATCTAAGGGAGATCTGAGGTCCGTGGCGAAGCGTGGTATAGTTATATAGTTATATCCTATAGGAAATATACCCGGCGAAATAAGTATACCACGCTTCGCCACTATCCGAGGTGTTATTCTTCCAATACATTTTGATTTATCTAATGTGTCTAATTTATCTAACACTATTCCATGTTTATACAATACAACTGGGCATTCCCAGCTGATTAAGGCCCGAGCCCGAGCTTTTAATAGTTTGTTAGGCATAAGTTTTAATTACTTGCATGGCTTTCTTTATATTTTCTCACTCTGCTAGACCACCAGCACACTTTAGTGTTACAAAATGCTTTAATTAAGAAAAAAACTTGTTTTGCACAAGCTGGCAGTTTACTACCTATAAGGAATCAATTAAAAAAACCTTGGGAGTTTTTGTAAGAGTAATTCATTTATTTGATGAAATTTATCTGAAATTGAATCGAACTATTAGTAGAATAGTCCATGTCATGTCAAATCATGGTCTACTTACAATAAAATTTATAATGAAAATTAGACTATGGTATTACATATAAATAAATAAATAATTTATTTCTCAGAATTTCATTTACAATTACAATAATTATAAACATTACAAAAAACCTGAATTTTATATTCACATAAAATAAATGAAATATTCTAAGAAATTAGGTACTCCCGAGATATTTCTTTATGGGAGTTACCAGCTAAAAATAAAAATAAATTTATACTCAACGTTAAAGTACTTTACGTTGGAAAAATTGATATTTGGAAAAAAACCAAGCAAAAGGCATTTCATCAGCTTGATGAGTCAGTCTTTTTTTATCCAATTAGACACAGACTTTATCTTAATAATCTATTCAACCTGAATTCGAAATTATTTAAAATTTAGAAGCGTTGAGTATGGTATTACTACGTTAATCTTACAATAAATTATTTGTGTAACAAAACTTTTATTAATGAATTAAAGCAGCATAAAACATTGAGCAAAACTACTATACAAGAAAGTATCACTAAAACTAATTATTATTAACAATGTTGAACCATGCAATCATATACAGTCCAGATGCTCATCCTTCATCTTATATTTTTCAAAAGTATTTCTACATCATCCTGCTCCAGCAACCATTTTTTTAACATAGTTTTATATTTATTTATATTTTTATGTTGTTTTATTTCTACCGGAATTTTGTTGAAAACATTAGGTGCTATATACGAATAAAATCTACGGTATAATTCTTTGTTGGGTTTTGGTGGAAGCATATTACCAGCGGAACGTAGACTGTAATTGCGATTTCTGGGATTTCCGCTTCTAATAAAGAATATTAATAAGACTTTGAAAAAGTACAGGTATCGTAATGGAAGAAATCCAAATTCCCTGAATATTGGTAGAGAGCTTGTTAATCTTTGTTTTCTAGCAATGGTTCTTACAACATATTTTTGTGCTATGATAAGTGGTTTTATATTTGAAAAATAAGCTCCTCCCCAAACTGAAATACCATATTGCAATCTGCTTTCAACCAAAGCATAATAGAGTGAGCGCAGTACATACAGGGGACACATGTCACGGATAAAATAAAGCTTTCTACAGGAAGAGGTAAGTTCCTTTTTCAGCTTGATTACTTGTTGAGTCCAACTGAGTCTACTATCTATCATAATTCCTAAGTATTTGACATGTGTTGTCTGTAGAATTTTACCACATCCGCATATGTTAGGAGTATTACAGTTTCTAGAATGTACCGACATCTCCACCATATCGTGCTCATCCGATCTGATATTGTGAATGATAATATTAGATTTATTTGCATTGAGCTCTAGTGAGTTAACCTCTAACCAAAGATTCAAACTCCTAAGGTCTTCATCTATCATTCGCAGTAGCTGGTCTCTATCATCTGCGCAGTAACTCAATGCCGTGTCGTCAGCAAAGGCTGTGACTGAGCCGTTAAAATCACCATTGCAGAGATCGTTCACGTAAACCAGGAACAGTTCGGCTGAAAGTCCTGATCCCTGGGGGACTCCGGAATTAATTTTTTTATGTTCGCTCAGAGCATCGCCAATTCTCACTTGTTGAGTCCTATCCGAAAGAAAGCTTCTGAACCAATTATTACACAACCCCCTAATTCCAGCACTCCGCAGTTTCTCTAAAAGAACATCATGTTGTACAGTGTCATACGCTTTTCGAATATCCAAATAGAGGCTTGCACATTTTTTGTTGATGTTAATACCATCATAGCATCATACAACTCTGAGGTTAGTTTTAGCATTGCATGCTCCGTACTACGTCCTTCTTGAAAACCAAATTGGTTCTTACTGTAAAATTGATGTTTTGACAGAAAATTTACTAATCTTAATCTAACAAGTTTTTCTAAAATTTTTGCAAATACTGAAAGAAGTGCTATTGGTCTGTAATTATTGGGGTTGTCACGGTCACCAGCTTTAAAAATTGGTACAATTACAGCATTTTTTAGATTTTCGGGGTATACACCAGTTGCCATACTAAGATTGTGGAGAAAAGCGAGTGTGTTGGATAATTTCGGAATCACTTTCTTTATAAGGTCAATTCTTATATTATCATATCCAGGAGACTTCCTAGACTTCATGGTGTTTACGATTTTTTCGACCTCGGTACTGGTTACTGGCCTGAAAAATATTGAGTGTGGATGCTGACTAGGTTTATGAAAAATATTGTGATAATGTAATTGTTCTGTGTGACTGAGTCGGCATTGATTATCTTTTTTGACACTAGAAATGTGTATAAAGTGATTGTTGATTTCGTTTGCGATTTGTGTTTTATCTGTAAGAATTTCACCATCATTTGTCTTGATTTGCTTCACCTCTTCCGTCTTACCTGCCTCACCTAATAATGTGTTTACTACCTTCCAACTTCCTTTGGCATCTCCTCTCAAATTATCTAATGTTTCTTGGAAGTATTTATTTTTTGAATCCTGAATATCATTCTTCAACTTATCACGATAACGTTTATAATAATTAATTAAATTTACATTATAAGGTTGTCTAGTAGTCTTTTTATATAGTAGATTCTTAGTAGTAATGCGATCCAGCAGCCAAGAAGAAAGCTAGGGTTTATGTATAGGTTTGTAATTATTAAATCGTGACTTACGTTTTTCTTTACGAGACATTTCAAGACAATCATCAAACAATTTCAAAAATTTATTGAAAGCGATATTTACATCAATTTGCACAAGAACACCTGTCCAGTCAATTTTGTCCAAATTATTATTAAAAATTTTAATATCTATTTCTTTTGGATTGTTGTTGCTAGTTAAAAGGAATTTTTCGTTATTTCTTGTTCGTTTGTTCTTATTCACGTAAAATTCAATCAGGGAATGATCGGAAATACCCAAATTTTTCACAATTATGGACGGATTGAAACAATGCTTAGTGGATATATGACGAAAGAATAGATGGTCTATACAAGTGGCTGAATTATGGTTAATTCTAGTCGGCTCATTAACGTAAGAATAAAATCCGAAACTTGACATAATGTATTTATATTCATCCGTTACTCTATCATTCAATTCTAGGTCTATGTTTACATCTCCTGTAATTATAGCATTTTGCTGGTTTAATTCATCTAAAGTGATTTTTATCTCTTCTAAGAAGACGTCTACAACTATGCTATGGAACCTATATAAAGCGATAAGACTAATTTCTGTATTGTTGGAGATAAGATTTAACTTCAATCCGTCTGCCGAAACTAGCACTAGCTTATCTGCTGTTGCTGTGTATATATATGTGTTTGTAAGATATGTGCTAAAATATTGAGTCGACATTCCTGCTTGTGTAGTATGTTAGAGATAATTATTAGTGTAAGTTTTAAACATGTGTATTCCAGTTTATTATGCATGATTTTTCACTGTATGACTATTGTTGTTGCTGTTCTGATGTACGGCCTATGACATGTGTATGAATAAATTGAATTAAATTGAATATAAGATAACTTCTTGCTATAAAGTACTTACAAGTGTAAGTACTGTATAGCAGGAAGTTATCTTTTATTCTATTAATCTCTGCAGTACACGAAGTATGGATATCCACAACCCACAACAACCACGAACTATTAGATTGAACTAGACAGAGCAACTCACCTTTGAAACCATTCCTGCATTGACAGAAAAATGCATCAACCTCATCAATACATGTTCCACCATTGAGGCATGGGTCTGATGCACATTCATCTATGTCAGTCTCACACTCCACACCTATGAAAAATTATAAAGTCTGAAACACTCGAATCATATAACCACTTCAGAATAAATAACAATATTTTTTCACCTGAAGGCCTTGAAGCTAAAATCATAGAAGAATTTATAAATTGCAAATTAATAATTTAAGGCTATTGGACGTGGAATCGAATGAACCTAATATGAAAAATGACAAAACAAATTCATTCTCTTCTGAAAACAAAAATAATGACTCATGAAAGGTCTAAAATTCAAATATTTCAGCAAATAATATGAATTTGAATTCAATAGGTGAATGACAAATTCCTATCAATTACGAATATTTATATCCTATATCTTTGAATGATATAATATAGGATATAAATTATCATGAATCAATAATTTACACAGTTCATTCTTGTTTCTGATTCAGTCTTAAATTAATGTTCATGTATTATATTGTTCAATACTTGCAGTGTACTGAAAATTAAAAATTATTCAATCATCAAACAAGATTTCTTTAATGAGGTTGATTTATTTGATTGAAGGAATACTGTAATTAATTAATGTAAAATTCAACATCAATACCAAGAATGATATTATATAAGTTGATTTATTTTTAAAAATTTACCAGTATATCCTTGAAGACATTTGCAGGCGTAAGCAGTCGCTGATACGTTATAACACTTGGATCCATGCTTACAAGATGCTTGAGAGCAGGGATTGAAGTGCTCGCAAGATATACCATAGTAACCAAGAAGGCAAGAGCACTGGAATTCATTACTCTTGTTGCTGAAAAACAAAGAGAATCATTTTATTTTCTGTATGTTTGAAACATTGAAAGTGCATTGTTAAATAATCATAAAGTGCATAAAGCAATAAAATGCATAGTTGAATAATCCTTTACACTTGAATAATCCTTAAATTGACTATTACAATTTTCAAATTGCTATTCTATTGCTATTGCTATAAGACTTGTATACTGTATACCTTTCACATTTTCCTCCATTGAGACAAGGAGACACTGATCCCAAACATGGATTGAAAAGTGAGCAATCCTCTCCATAAAAACCAGCCAGGCATGTGCACTTGTATTCACTGTTGTTAAGATTGTAGCAAGTACCTGGAAAACAGAGACTGCATTGGACCAGGGATTCAAATTTCTTATTATTAACTAGCTATATATAAACTATTATACAGGGTGATCAACAAATCTCTCAGTTAGTGAAATATATATTGAACCACTCAATCATCCAAGTGCACGGTGATAGTGGAACTACACTTTGGTTCCGACGCTGCTTGAGATAAACACAAGAAAAGAATGTTGGACCAGTCCACATAAAGGGGAGTAACAACATGCTGGTGAATCTCATTAAGCACATTTTTGTACAGTCACAGCTTTAGTGAGGCTGAAGTGAGTTAAATCAAATCAAACCAATGTAGCCTAAATCCCAATTTCAATGAATTTATTAGGCCATGTATTTTGACGTTCACAATCAATTTTAGGTTCAAGTTTGATATTTTATTTGTATATATTATAGTGACAGTATTTTGGTGTGTTTCTTCCTGCTCAAACTTTTGAAGTCTATGCTAATGATTCAATCAATGTAATAGGTAAATCAATGTAGGTCAATTTACATTCTGTAATATCTACATGAAAAGGAATTATATTTAGCTATTTGTGAGACAGTCAGGTTTCAGTATAACATATAATGTAAAAATATATATTCATAGCAGTCATTAATTTGGTTAAATAGATTTTATTTATTTATTTAACGTATGACTTTTAATAGTGGGGAGACCCGAGTAGGGTTGTTCCACTTCACCAACATAACCAATTATCCCTTGATAGAGAACATGGTGAAAGTTTGTTTGGTTGAATAGATATTATATAGTATATAACTATATATATTAAATATATTATATAGTATCCTACTACATTTTATATACTAGGAGTCTTTTGCTTTACTTGATTTTGCTTCTGTTAATGCTATTTTATTTCAATATTATATTATAAAGTAATGTGATTAATTTGTTGTCGAACCCATATATTGTAATCTTTATAGATAAACAATAAAGAATTATTTTACATAAAGGGGGTAATCTGTTAAATGGGTTTCTAATCAGATCACAATAATGCGACATATGAGAAGAATCCCTCTTATTCAGGAATTAGACTATATAATAAACTACCTGAGACCATAAGAGTAATTGAATCTTTGCAGCTATTCAAGAAATCAATAAAAAGAATATTAGTTGAAGGAGCTTATTATTCGGTGGCAGATTTCAATGTTCTCTAACTCTGTAGAACTCTGTAGACTTAATAACGTTTATAAGTTAATTTTATTTTATTGTAAGACCTTTGACATATCACCTATCAATTGGGAGTATTCCCAAAAACTGATGTAATGTTATGAAGATGAATAAATAAATAAATATTCCTTATTATGCAGTGTTATTACAGCTGTCTCCCTCAGGTTGCTGTTTATAACACATAATTATTGTAAGTAATGCTTCCACTTTTTGAAAGCTATGATTGAGCATGAGCAATGAGCATTTATAATTCACATAAGAATTTACATTGAGGAAGAAAGAAGAAGTACTATAATACATTATAGTATTTTATAGTGAATTACATTCTTTCTTCAAAACTAGCACTAGATACAAAATTATAACGGAAACAACCCATCACCATACAAAAAAAAACATGTTAATATTATTTTCCTTAGACATTTTATCAAGATTTTGCATGCAAGAGAGTTAAAGAGCTGTAGTCCTTTCAGAAACTTACCAGAGTTAGCACAAGGCTGATTATAGCAAGGATCGGACATATCACAAAACATGCCATAATAACCAGGTCTACATTTGCACTGATAAAATCTTGAGCCAGAATTAACAATACATTCCCCATGTTTGCAAACATTTAAAGGGCAATCTGCAAATTATATAAAAGCAACTGAAAATGAAGCAAAATAAAGTACATAATTAAAACAAAAGCGTACCGATAGCAAATGGAAATGGAAAGAAAAATTAAACAATAAATAAAACCAGGAGACACTATGTTAAAACGTGATTAGAATTATTTGAAAAATAGATATCCCAGAGAAATCTACGTTGAAATTAGAAAGCAGAATGATTACTTTTCCCAAAGCAGCATGACTATAGTTATTGGAGCTGAATTGAAGGTACTGATTAAAAGGGTAGGTCTATTCCCATCGCCTGATACTATCAAAATATTGTAATAATAGATAAAAAATTAAAATACTTAAAGCAAAAAATCTTAGTTAATCTGACTAGTCGAGATGAAGGATAATCGAATAGTCAAGTAAAATATTATTGAAATAAGGTATTATTTCAATGATGGAAATATATGGTTTTTCAATGATTATTGACACTAACAGTACAGCAAAAAGTAGTCTACAAAGTATTTTTTGAAATGAGACAAAAATAACAAAATAAAACATCATAGAAACATATGAATATTTGAGATAGTAATGAATTATAGTTCATTTTTTGTAACTATCCACCACTAAAAAAATATAATACAAAATAATAGTACAAAATAATTATAATTGTTGTGAGAATCCTGAAACTAGAATGAAAAATAAGAGAAAAATGCAATAAGCTACACAAAAAAGAAACATTTCCACCAGTCAATAAAGAAAAATTGATAGATGAAAATAAATGAATCATCCGATTTCCAATTGTATGTTGATTGAGAAGAAATTATTTTCTTCAAGTCTAGTTGATGATGAATCCTAATTTATTTGAGATAATTTATCAAATAACTTTTAACAATTTTAACAATCAAAATTCCACCTGAAAAATATTTTTCATGGAATATTGAAAGCTTTGTAGGAATATTTCGCATTATGATGGAGAATTTGATGAGTCATGTAAACAATACGTGAAAATCCATTGAATCAATTTGTGAAGCAATAGTGATGAACAGAAATGTTGAGTTATAGTTCGATGAATTCAATTTATGGATTTTTAGGACGTTCTCTTCAGACAGATAGTAGAGTAGCAGGCTATGTTAGTGGATCATAAAGAAAGCAAGATTTATTATAACACCCGTTTTAGTAACAAATAAGTTTTAAAAGAAAATAAGCGATTTTCAAGAAAGTACAAAATTGAAGACGTTTGAAAAGATAAGTTTTAGAAATGATTCAGATGAAAATGATTCAAATGAAGTTTTAGATTGAACTAGGTGTACTGCTTTCTTACGGTTCACTCTTGTATTAAATTGAATTGCAGGACTGGCCATCCCGATTTCCATATTGTTCCAGCCAGCTACACGAGCTTCAAAGTTGCTCCAAGACTCCAGATCCGTCAAAGCCGTGCAAAGCTTATCACCTCTGTGACCTGTCAATTGAAGAAGTGAACAATTTTTAAAAACAATTTTTGTAACAATTTTTTAGAATGGAAAAATGTAAATCCACTAGAACAGTATACGAATTAGCCTACTCTGATGGCTGGGTTTCACGATTCTAGTAGACGTTCTACTTACTGCGGAGGCAGGTTACCAGAAGCCTATCTACTTACCTATAAACCAGTAACTTGCCTCCAGTAACCAGAACCGTCTACTAGAACCGTGAAAATTAGCCATAAAGGCAGGCCAATGGCAAATTTACAATGAATTCTTTTTTTTTGAGGGTGATGCTCACATGAGCTCTCTAGGCTTAAGCGTGGGTAATGAGAGGGGTGATGATGAGAAAGTATTCTTAATTTTGCACTCTATAGGCAAACACGCATCACTCAAGAATAAATAGTATATCATGAGATATATAGAATAAAAATCAAACACTAAGGAAAAAGGGAGTGGAAATGGTGATGTAATAAGTCACACCTCCAAGTTTAGCGAGCCATCTAATTGGCTAACGGGTTGAAATGTCGCCATTTTCAATTAGAACCAATCAGGAGCCAGCTGTACGGAAACGTTACACGACACTTGACAGTCAATCTTACGTTCAAGAGCTGCTAGCTTCTGATTGGCCGAAATAGTAAAATAGCGTCTGTTCAACTCATTAACCAATCATATGGCTGTCTGAGTTTTCCTAGCATGCTACGTCATCAGTATTTCATCTACGTCACAGCTTTCCCTGCAATTCTCTCAAATGTTTTGGATTCATTAAAAATTAACGCACTGTTATAATTAAACAAGTAATGCACAAAGTGGCACTGTGACTCATTTAAAAATAAATATTAAAGGCCTTGTTCAATACTGGAACACCAAAGTGGATTAAAAATTATTTGATTGTATTCCTATGTATCTTGTGATATTCATGCAAACATTGACAGTCATTTGGGATGAGTTTAACGCTTGCATATCCGTATGGGAATTACCCATACAATTTGCTTCATGTGAGAAGAAAATTCCATGCTTTTGTAAATACAAAATAGCATGTATACTGCTAACATACAAAGAGTATATTAGAATAATAGTTAGTGTAGTAATAATTAGTAGAGTGTAGTATATAAATATACGACAATGTACTCTAGTATTCTCATTTTACTACTAATATTCTTCTTAATATCTTCCAAATTTATTGAATTGTTTTTAAAACTATTATAAATCCTCACATGTAGTAATGTAACAATAATTTACGTAAACACATGATAAAAGACAAATGATTGTACTTCAAACCATACAGAAATAAAGGATCTTACCTAGTTCTTCAATCGAGACATTTCTAGCAGTTGTTGATGTTTGTAGAAAATCTGTAGTGAGAGAGATTTGATAACCAAGCGGCAAACCATTTGGAGGTGGAAGCCAACACAACATGGCCCATTGATCTCCTGTTTGTTCAACTGTAACTTTCCTTGGAGCTAAAAAATAGAACAATTTTCAAATTTAGCAGGACAAATGTATATCCATTCTTCTACTGATAAAATTACACTAATTCTCATTGAAATAAAGTTCTTTTCAAAATTGATCAGTGTAAGAACAAACGTATTCAATTATTTGGAATTATTTTCTCCCAAAAAATTATCAACTATTAATTATGAGAGGAATAGAGTAATAGAGAAGGCTATGAAGAGACGAACTTATTGCAGATGCTATATTTTATTACATTATATGACTGAGGCTCCGTTTTTAGTTTTGGAGAGTTGATGCCATGATTCATTTTGGTTTATGCCAGGTTGACCCATCTTGTACCAAGGTTTGTAAAAACAATCCTTATCTTAAAAAAGAAACCTTGATCTTGAACAGGATGAATGGAAACATGGTAATATATTAGATAATTGCGCGAAGACTATTGTCCTTAAAAATGACTAGCAAAATACCATTAACCACAAAGTATAAATTGCGAATGTATGATCTACGTCGTTGCTGTTTTGTACTGGTAAAAGCTGTAATGAAGATCCCTGGAAGGATGATTCGAAAGCGTAAGCGAATCTTGCATAATATTCAAAAAATGTTAATCTTTGGGAAATGATCTGATATTATTCTTTCAGGGGCCCGTTTCACGAAAGACACCAACCAAAAGTTACCAATCTAACAGCTAAATAATATGTAACTTTGAATTCTCTAGTGCAGATGTTTCTTTTAGAACTGTTTCAAAAAGATAATAACTGACTTCGTTACTTTTTAAGAACGTCAATGAGAACAGATGTCAGATTCTCAGTCATCTGTTACAATAAAACAAGTTAGTTCGGGATTTGATCTCAAAGAAATTAGGTTATCTTGGTTCTAAATCTGCATGTAACGTGAAAGTCGTATACGTTAGCAGAATATGCACAGTTATGCAGAGATAGCCGAAAATTATTCAACATTTCAATATCTTGGGCTTAGTGATAATATCACTGGTTACTGTTATTAATAACTGATTCACTGATTGTCATCATGAAAAATATGTGACTGCCACTGGCGAACAGCCGACTGAAAATTCAGCTGATTTTCAGAGTGAAACTATGAAAATTTCCAGATTGGTTAAAATTCATTGGTGAATTGGTAACTTGTGACTTTCGTGAACGGGCCCCAGATGTCAGTGGTTATATTGTAAGATTCAACCACTGTCTAGATTTGTTTTGATACAAACCTGAAATGATCTTGATCGAGAGAGTCAATTTGGTGCGAGCGATACGGAACGGCGATCCTCCATCGTAAGCAATAATTGTGAATAAGAGATCTCTATATTTCGCTGACAGTTCTTCTCTGAGAATGACTTCGCCTGTTTTGCGATCTATGGCAATGATTGAAGTTCTGGACTGAATTGCATAGTACACCTCGGCATTGTACGGTTCTGTGTCACGATCAGTAGCATGGACTTGAACCAACGTCGTTCCTGGTTGTGTGATCAGTTCCACATGAATCCTGAGAAAATGAGGAAAAATTGCATTGACTAGATGGAGAATAGAGAACTAGCGTTTAAAGACTAGATGCGACTAGGACATCATTGACTAGATGGCTCAAAACTAGATGGCGACAGCAATAGAATCCTGAGAAAATGAGGAAAAATTGCATTGACTCTTGATCAAAACTAACATTTCTTTCTTAATCGTGACTAGAAGTTTAACAAAAAGACAGGGAAAGAAAGCAAAGATACAGAAAAGGAAGAAGGAAGTGGAGATTGAAATAAGAATGTAAAAGAAAATGAGAAAAGTTAGAGGAAATGTGAGAGATTAAGAGAGACAGGAAGGAAGAGAAATTTTGATTTCACTTATAGAAGACGATTTGTCTTTAGCATTTGTATCAGTATTGTTTGGATTCTAGTTTGATTAATAAGTATGTATCTTTATCTTATGATTTGTTTCATCTCAATTTATCGCATTATTTATTATTTGTAGCCTACCTGTAATTTGGAATTCTGAAGTCCGGTGGAAATTTGTTGTATTCGGTTACTCTTATTGTCAACTTCAGCAATTCTTTTTCTTTGCCGTAGGAAGCTTCCACAGTAACCTCATAGATGGAGCCGACTGGTCGGTCAATGTATCTGTAATAATATTAACATAATTAATACCTGTCAAGTTTACTACAACTAAAGTAACCACAACTAGATTCAACTTTGAATTTAGGCGTAAAATAAAATAACCCGATCAACGTGTACCTAGATGAATCGTTGAACGATTCAATCTGACCACCAAGTTTTTAAATCAATTGTTTGCATGATTAATTGCTTTACTACCATTCCACATTCCTGAATTGCATTTCAATTTTTTAAAAATAATAATATTCCCTTTCCAATGATCCGTAAATCAAGTCTTGATTTCAATTATTGTAGATGTAGATGCAATTTGATACGTACTAATTGGAGAGAGCTATCAATTTCAATTTGAAATGCCCTTCAGTTTTCATTTTAAGTTCGAATAATAAAATCTGGAGATGATGAAGAGTTTTGTTCAATTAAGAAAATAAATAAATCTATTCACTCTGCTCTCCAAGAATATTTGAATTTTTATTTTCAGTTTATCCTCATTGTTTCAAATTTCAATTTTCTAATACAGTAATTTAATTCAGAAAATAATTGATTAACAAAACAGTCTGTGATGAATGAATGAATAAACAATTCATTTGAACAGCTTTTAAATAAATTCTTATGATTTGATTTTCAACAGTTGAGAAGCACCAATTAATACTGTTTGAGAGCACTCCATTTGATAAAAAATACTTTTTACAATGGAAAAGATGATTGCAAGTTAATAGCACCTGATGAAAACGTAACTACATAATTATTTCGAGAGGATTTAAAGTCAATCTCTTTCAATTTCATAACGTTAATATCATAGTTCATATTATTGCTTTGTTTGAGTTTTATGCTGGATAAAAGACAGGCTTACAATTGAAAATGCTCAGTACTACTTTCTGTACATCACATCAAAACTAAGCTTGCTTAATTCATATCAGATGCTCACATTATTTGCAGCATATCAGATGCTCACATTATTCGTAGATCAAAATGATCAAGGTAGTGTAATCTTGAATTTGCTAGATGATGGAGTTAGTAAAGAAGAATCAGTCATTTATAATAACAAATAATGAAATTCAAGCATTTTTTTTATCGTATGGATTTTTTTGATCGGTGGGGAGACCCTTACGGGTAGGTTCCACCTGACCTTATTTTTTTGTGTCGGTCACCCATCCAAGAGCAGTCTTGAGTGTTTGTTACTTAACCACAAGCATGCATGGTATTGATAAAATCAATTTTCGTCGAATAGACACTCAATTCCAAGAATATTATGTTCCCTGATTACATTAGCGAGTACCTCATGAATATGCATTATCAATATTTAAGTGAACACTAAGTTAATGTAGTGAGATGGAAGGTAATGTTACCTCGGAACCCTTCATGGCAGAAATCCGTTAATGGATTTCACCTACTATTTTCCTGGTGACAAGGATATACTTATCACTAGATACTAGCTGCTAATGGAAAGCTTGCCAGAGGATTTACTCTTTCTTGGCTGAGTACACCAACAGGTGTAATGCAGTAGTTGAGCATCAAACTAAGCTGCTTTCCAGCAAGTGATGTGCAAAAAATCGATAAGGAAAGTTATGTCAGTGGAGGTAAAACTGTATCCTAATCTGATCTGGCACGGGAAGGAAAAGATTCAGTTCAGCAATCGTTTCTACATCCAAAAACTTCGAAACATTTTAGAGAAGCAATTAAGAGCGTACGCTCTGTAGTAACTTATGAAAAGAGAAACGCGACCTAAGTTAGTAAAGTGTGCGAATCCCACGATTATATGTCTAGACACGTCTGCTTGTTGGCTGAAGCTCGGCTGCGGAATTGGTGTACTGAGACTTAAATTAATGAATCAGACCAATCTCTCATATAGGTATTTTCCAACTACACCATGAATTAATAATAATGACAGATGTAGTGAAATGAAAGTTCATGAAAACGGATTTTCAGAGATTGCTTGATGGGAGATAAATTTTTAATTAATAGATATACTTCTACTTGCAATTTATTTAATTTGATTATTTAGCGTATGTCTTTTAATAGTGGAGAGACCCGAGTAGGGTTGTTCCACTTCACCAACATAACCAATTAACCCTTGATAGGGAACATGGTGTAAGTTTGATTTCACTTAGAAAACAGACACTAGCTTTTAAAAAATTATTTCTTGATTTTATAAAGTCCGAAAAATATAACAATAAAACACAGCACAGTACACAACATTATAGAATTGCTGAATGTTTTAATATTGTACAAATGCTCACAGAATAACAAAAACAGTGCTTTTAAAAAATAATATCTTTCTTACATGTTCTGACGAACCGAAAATCATAGTTGTTGATGTATTTTCATCGAAATTCTTCAAGACATTTGCACTAAAAGTGAGCTGAGCTGCTCTCAAAATAGGTTCTTAGGTTAAATAAAGCCGCTATATTATCAATGATTAGTTTCAACTGAAATCAATATTTTTTAGCGTTTCAACATGATAAGACGTAACTGAATCGAAGCCGACAAATTAGTTTCAACTCAATCAAATCATTCTCTTTTCAAACGTTCGAGCATGATAAAAAGTGACTAAATTCAAGCCGGAAAATTAGTTTTAAGTCACCAATTTTTTTAAAAACGTGATAAGACGTAACTAAATCAAAGCTTACAAATTAGGTTCAACTCAATTAAATCTCTTTAAACGTTTAAAGATGATAAAAAGTGACAAAATTGAAGCCTGATTAGTTTTAAAAGAATTAGTTTTAAGCCACTATTTTTTTTAAAAACGTTTAAACATGATAAAACTCTATCAAAGATGACAAATTTTTGTTTTGTTATTAAATCTATTGTATGTCAATAAGGCTCTTCATGGAGTTTTCTGTGAGCTTTTGTATGTGAATAAATGAATGAATAAATAAATAAATTAGTTTCAACTCAATTTACTTTTTTTAAACGTTTAAAGATGATAAAAAGTAACTATATTGAAGCTGGAAAATTAGTTTTAAGTCAATCCAATCATTTTTCAAAACGTTTTGATTGTAAGACGTAAATGATTGTTACTAATAAATCGGCACGGAATGCAAATGTGCTGCTCTAGAAAACACCAATGCGATAGATGGAAGCTGGACTCTTACCTTTTAGTGGTGAGGTTTCCAGAGTCTAAGCTAATTTGGAAGTACTGAGCATCATTGTCTGGAACAGTGTCCCCTCGTAGTCGGTACGTGATTTTGTATGCAGGATTATCCAGATGGAATGCCCTCAGTCTCGCCACTAGAACTCCGGACGGTGCCGCGAAGTAGATTCTTGGCTCATGTTGCAACTCGGAGAATCTCAGTTTCCCTGTAATTAGAGCATCAAAATTAAACCTTGTCTTGCTACCAAATTCAACAATCAATGATATTTATTCTCCAGTAAATTCGTATACATTGTTTGTTCTTATAGAGTAGAAGATCAGAGTTTTCTCAACAAGTGTGAGCAAAACATCATGATAATACTTGAACAAATCTACCAAATACAGCTGACACAGTTGACATGACCATAATAAATCAAAGGAAATTCATGATGAAACCATGTAAAAGGATATATCAAGATATGATATGGTCAAGGATATCTTCAATGACAATGGTAAAAAAGAGCTCTCTCTCAGAACAGAATATTTTTCCAAAGAAATATAAAATTAAATTAAACTGGCTCATTGTTCAATCACTAAATTGAAAATTTGCTATACTGTAGTTTAGAAAATACGTTCCCATAAACCTTTGAAGATAAACATTGTAATGTTTAAGAATATTACTGGAATAAGGAGAGGAAAAATCAAAGCCCTGAGTTGGATGATTTTGCTCATATATTTTCATTATACATATACTTTTCTGTATTTATTCATATAGATTCTGCACTTCAATAACATGCCAATAAAAACTTGGAGTGTTTCCTTTAAAAACAAGACCAAATCCATCCAATCCTTTATATCTTTATAAAAAAATTATATGCTTTTTCAAAGTTGTAAAGTCCTTTTTGAACCACCTGTATATAAGACATGTTTATGAGCTTATAATGTAGGATTGCTGTATTTATATTGTTTCAGATCTCTTATATACCTCAGTTATATTATTATAAACAATAACACCCACGTAGAATGTTTTTTAATGAACTCTTCAATGATGAAGGTATTATTCAAATATGACTAATGAGCTACTTTTCGGCCACCTTATCGTCTATGTATTGAGTCTTCTCTATCCATCTATTTCATTGTTAAAATTGATAAAGGATAAAATTATTCTTATCCTGTTTCATGAATAAAATGAATAAAAATAAGTTCTAATCGTTTGGTGAAATCAAGACAACCAATTTATGGAAAAATTTGGGAAGTTTTCTAAAGTAGACCTTTTCAAAGCTTTTGTAGATCTTCATTCAATTGAATCTTTCAATTTCACATATTAGGTGTGGAAGACTGAATGACATGTTTGTTACATACCAGATTTGACCCTGAATGAAAAGGAGAAGCTCTAAAAACGTTTGCGCATAGTCTTCTATATCGAACAAGATTCAAAGTTCTCGGGAACAATCTTCGAGAAAGTATTTAACAGACCGGAAGCTCCGTTAATTGAAATTTGGAAGTTTCCCTCGCTGAGAGAAGTTATCGAAAATTACAACTCTGTCAATTGGCAAGGTAGCCTAACTAATAGCTTCTCATTTCCAATATTACAGATTGGTTTCTCTTTGAAATGTTCTTTGTGAAGTGAATATTGATTTAGTAAAATCTTAGCAATTTACTTTCCGAGAACGATTATAGAACTGTATACAACGATATAGAACGATATACAACTGTAGAATGAGTCAGTGCATCATTCTACAGTCACTCTACAGTTAACCAAAAATATAATACAATAAATTATAATGCAACCAAATTTTTTTTATTTTGATTAAAAAATTAAGGGGAGAATCTATTGATATGACTCATTAGTACGAAGCCTAAAAAAACCCTTAAATAATAATCTTCATACAAACAAGTATTATTATTATATACACACAGTATTTTAACTACCTGAGTATTGATCTAGAGTTTATACGAAACAGTTATTGTCCCACAGTAAAAGAATTGATGGGTAATTTCATCTGTTGATGAGATGTGACTCATTAGTACAAATCCTAAAAAGCCTCCAATAATAAATTATACTAACAAGTATTATATATATATTATCCACATACAGTATTTTTACTACCTGTATTGATCTAGAGTTTATACGATACAGATATTGTCCCAATTCAAAGGAATTGATGGGTAATCAATCAAACTTTCATACCAACCAAACTACAGATAAAGGATGCAAATGGAAGAATGCTATATTTTATCTCCTATGAAACTGTAGAAAAATATTTCCTCCACAGAGAGATTTTAGAGAAATTCAATGATGCGTTCGATGCGTTGTCTATCTAAGGTTGAGTGCAAGTTAATATTCATTGTACAAACTATATTGATCAACGATTAATGTTTCTGGTATTCAATCAATTATTAATGATCTCATTAATTCTTGATGAACGCTTTGTAATTGTTTATTACGTTGCAACCCAACCTCGAAGAGAGACTTTTATTCGGATACATTGATGCATTAGTAAATAATAAATGGATTAACTTTCTATGAGACTGATATGAGCTGAATCAATTATCAAGACGTAATGTATGCAAATGATGTTGAATTTTCAGGATAATTATTGCAGTAGCTTTTGACAGCGCGAGTACCAGAACATCGCGATTACAAAATCATCACCTCTTTCTCATCTCTCACCACACTCTTTTTCCCCTAATATTTCTCTCTCTCTCTCTCCACCCAGATTTTTACCCAATTAGCTCCGTTCATATTTTAATGTATTCCTGTAAAATTGCTGCAGCTCTCGGTTTGACAAGATGAAGTTGAAACATGTGGAACAAACGATAACAGAGTTTTGTTCCAATAATGGAAAAGGTTTCATGATTTCAATTCACATATTCATGCCACCGAGGCTGCTTCATTCTCCAAATATCACTACATAATATACATACACAAATATATGTATCCTACATATACATAAATATAGCTATGTACTGCTCTTTGTGATATCTATATTAATGAAAAGCCGTTAAGTGCAGTAGTCCTGTTTTGTCATGACTTTAAACACAGGTGGTATTTTTAATGGAATATTTTATTACTGATAGCGATGAACTTATATTCTTCCTTCGTCATAAATATTATTTATTGTACCAATGAACAATTCGAACACTAAAAACAATAATTTTCTTCGAACGAAATTGTGTTTTTTCTACGTTGCAATTGAGTTGAAAATTTGATTCTCGTGATTTTTATTGTTATGATAATAACCTACCCTATCCTACCTGATATGAACTCACCCTAATGGCTGGGTTTCACGATTCTAGTAGACGTTCTACTCACTGGAGGCAGGTTACCAGACGCCTATTTTCTTGCCTATGAACCAGTAACCTGCCTCCAGTAACCAGAACGTCTACTAGAATCGTGAAAACCAGCCATTATGATTTGTCGGTGGAATAACACTGTTGAATGGTAGGTGGGAGTTACTGGGCATGGCAAATAATATCATTAGCCATAAAAATATCAATGAGATGGACATGTAATCATTTTATTACAGCAGGCAACTAGTATTTCACTGGAAAATTATATTAATAAAGGTATTAACACCTTTATGATTTCACGGTAATAATAATGAGCCTACACTAAGACCTGACGTTAGAATACTACTGTTGAATTGACAGTGGACGTTACTGCCAATAACTATTGATTGATTTATTCTCGAGTCTACGAACAGCCCACAGTTGCCCATGTAGGCTCATTCCTCTAGTATATAAGAAAGAATTATTTCCAGTACTGTATCTATATAATCTGTATAACTATTATGCTATTAATTATATTTGTATGTACTATGTTTTTTTTTAGGAATAAACGAGATTTGATTTGATTTGATTACGTTAAAGATGATAAATTAATTAATTTAGGACAGTAGACGACTTGTATTACACAGTAAATATAATAAATATTAGTAGGATAGAGTATTCTAGAGATTAATGACGACAAAAATCATTAATTACATAAACATGGAATAATTTAATCAAAGAAGCCGACTATTCTATAGTATACCGTAACTGTAGCGGTTATTAAAGCAAGTGGGTATTCTGTTCTGAAAAATATCATGGAAAATCAAATAATACTTTTTTTAAATGCTAGTGCCGGTTTTCTTAGTGAAAACAAAGTTACACCATGTTCCCTATCAAAGGATAATATTGGTTATGTTGGTGAAGTGGAACAACCCTAGTCGGGTCCCCCCACTATTAAAAGCCATACGCTAAATAAATAAATAAAGTTATTGTAGTTGTCAAAAGTATAAGTATTCAAAAGTAGAGAAAATATGTGAAATGTAAAATGTAGTCTATGATGCAAAAGTAAGAATTTTTGTGAAATTAAAAAGTTGGGTACAAAGTAAAAGAGGGAACAAGTTTTTGTCAATTTTTGATAGTGATATTGGATCCCATATTTTACTCATTCATTAATCTAGATTGTTATTCTCAAACGCTTGCTCTAGCTTTCACAAGCTAAATACAAGCTGTACCCAGCTTGCATTATGAATTTATTAAGTTTTATTGTTTTACAATATGAATTGGCTAGGTAGCCTAACTAATAGCTTCTCATTTCCAATATTACAGATTGGTTTCTCTTTGAAATGTTCTTTGTGAAGTGAATATTGATTATTGTTCTACAATATGAATTCAAGTTTTATTGATGGAAACCACAACAACAACAACAACAACAACAACAATAAATCTTTATCAAAAAAGACATTTTTGGTATCATTAAAATTAAATTTTTATTGTGAATGGAAAGGTATCTAAACAAAAGAAGCATATTCTGCTGATCATAATTACATTGTTTTATTTTCAAATCTACATTTCCACAATAAATTACTGAAAATGATCGGCATTCATAGGCTACACAAACTTTTCGAATGAAATTATTCGACCATAATAGGATCATTAAACCCTTTGTAATCTGTACTCTGTGGCCGGCCGTTCGTCTGTCATGAATTTATTATAAACAATCGTCGCACTGTTCTGAGGGGCTGAGAAAGCGGCTCACAATCTGTTCACTTGTGATAAATTCCAGAAAGCTTAACAGGGATTAAACGTCGTCTGATTTCGGGTGGTTTCAGCCCCATCGTCAAATATTGATGTTGCGAAGTATCTCAGCTTACTTGAGCCTAAGGCATCATCTATATCTATACACACAAATCTATCTATTTGTATAAACTTTACATATCTTTACTTGCAGTAACGTAAATCACGCTCCAGCGCTCCAACCAAACATAAATTTATTTCTATAAACATAAATAAATCGCGACTAGCAGTAATGTGAGTCAAGCTTCAACCGAATATATAATATTATTGTGCAAACATTTCACATATATATCAATACTACAAGCCGTAATAACAAGAAATGTAAATCAAGCGTCAACTGTACCTATTGTCAAGCTCAGGAGCTATCACAATCTTATGGTAAATAATCATGATGAAAGCATGAATTAGGAACATATTCGAAGAGAATACGGATATTTAACACTTGAGTATTATAATCTATATAGAGGAATGAAAGAATTGTGGTATTATACAGAGATATGGATGAGAACTATGAATTAGAATTTGGGAAAAACAACAGATTTTTGCCCAAAACTGTTTTAATCACTTATTAAGATTAAACGTGCAGTCAAAGATGACATGTTTATGATTCATTCCACTTAAAATTTGTGACTAACTAAGGGTCGCTTTCCCCAACGCTGCTCAAGTAATAACAGCTGACGCTCAATTTTTTTCTATACTTTTCCTATTCTCCGAATAAGGCTTAAGCCAGATGTATTGCTTAAAAGCAGCGTTGGGGAAAGCGGGCCTAAGAATTTTAAATTTCTAAAATAAAAATGTCTACAGCTATCTTATCTACAGCTTCTAGATACTTCAATAGAATACAATAATTGACTCTCTACCTGGATCTTTCTTTTTTGAACTGCGGTATTTGATCGGATTCAGCGCCACTTTTTGTTCGCTTACAAGACGGTAATTGAACTTGAACAGGAACAGAAGTTACGGAGTGAAAAATCTCTACTTGCGCAACAAGAGAACAACGCATATACATGGGATAACCGTGAATAAATTTTCGAGCTCACTCTACACAGCGATATCAGCAATAACGTTCAGAGCTGAGCCGCATAATATATGGTTAACAGAAATTTCTCCTGGAAGTTTCGTTTTCTGGCTAGATGCTTGCCTTGTACCAAAAAGGAGAAGGCTCAGTTGTTTATTGGGGGGACGCCTTTGTTTGTACCTAGGTCGTTTGAGTCACCCTTGGACAGGCGCGTGCGTCGGTTGATTTACAAAAAAAAGAGAAAAAAAGAAGAAAAGTGGAAAAGGAGTCTCCACAGCACGTAGCACACCCCACACCCTGTACCTCTTATCGTAACGCTGCTTTTGTGCGGATCAAAGTGAAATACCGTCATTTCTCTCCCGCCTCTTGAAATAACTGGAACACAATTAGAAATTTTTATCGTCGGGTAGGTTTTGACTTTGCTGGAGCTCTGGCTCGTCTCTGCACAAAAATATCTTTCCTCCCGTAGTGAAGGTCACACGAAATAAATCAAATTTCATGTCCTTTTTTCCAAAAGCACTGTTTTTGTTGTTTGTGAAATCCCCGTACACATTAAGGCTGCAGTAACTCTTTTGTCGCAGCGCAACGATATAATGATTAAACGGAAATGTTCCTGATCCGGTTAATTGAACTCATTAGTCAAAAAGCTACTGTATTTATTTCCCAGGAAGTTCGCCGGTCAACCAAAGGCCAATTCATTTTGCAACTTTTATTTGAGAGCATGGACCATTCTTCCTATATTCCAACTACAATGAATTTATGCAATCAACTCAATTCATTTTCAACCTATAATGCGGGAAGAGATTAAGGGAGCTTTTTCATGGGCTCTGACAAATTTGTAAATACTTTTTCTCGGTTTCCCTTTCCTCATGAACAAAATACAAAAATATATTTTTATATCCATATATCTGAATCAAAACCAAGATAATTGGTGATCGAGTGACAGGTATTCTCTGCAACAACGATAAAGTTACAGGTGCGAGGTGCTAATTATCTTAATTGAAAACATTCTGTGAGTTATTGATTACCTATGAGTTGAGACGAAAAACTGAGTGAAAGGAGTCACCTCCTGGTGGGTTGGAGTCTAGAGGAATGTCTACATAGGAGTGAGTGTACGGGCGTGCTAAACCCGTCGAATCGAGCTTACATCAAAGAGAAACTAATTTCTGAATTTACATGACAAATATTCTGCCGGTATCGCCCTATGTTTGCTGCTATGCATGCTGGATGGCGTCTCAATCCTTGAAATATAAACAAGACGAACGTGCGAGTGGGTTTAGTTTAGCTGAGATGTAAGTCAAATATTTTTTTAGCCAACTCTGACTTATTTAATGCTTATTCATGCATAATGAAATGAGCATAGACTTGGTTATACAGTAATATTTTGAAGAGAGAGATAGAGAGAGAGAGAGCGAGAGAGAAAGAGAGAAAGAGAGTGAGATTCAGGTTTAGATTTAGATTTTGGTTCATTACTTTATTCATGTAGATAACAAATATGAAGGCCTAAATTCTAGATTGTGATAGTAAATATACAACTAATTATTCGTCAAACGTACATAAGCTTATAAATTATGCAATGAGAAGATTTGAAGCAAAAATATACTCATGATATAATAATTGTGAGTTATCTACATGAATGGCGAAATTTGGACATATGAATGTCCATATTGTCCATTCTTGGAAAAGGAAATACAAAGAAATTCTAATCATAAACACTCGACCTTGGTTGAATAAAATATAAAATTTTACATATTTTGACTGAAATAATAAATAATTGAGCCTCAAGACAAAAGAAGTACACTAATAAAACAATAAAAACGATTATATGTAATAAATTAAACAAGTAATTGAAAAAAACAAATAATTTTGAATGGAAATCGAAGGAATAGCTGAAAAATAATGAATTATTAATTCATTTAAAGAGAGAGTGAGAGAGAGTGAGAGTGAAGACAGAGATTTATATATTTTAAAACTTGATTTATGCGTGAATTTAAGCTTTCAAAAGATGAATTGGGTTTATGTGTAGGTCTACATGTGATTTTACTCATGATGCTGAATTGGTAAGAAATGAGCATAGACATGGTTATAAAACCTCAAAGAAAGAGAAATCCACGTTAAAAAAATGACATGTGATTGAGAAATGAGTAAAGGTGATGATGAATAATCACTCACATCTTCTCCTTCAACTCCGTCTTTTCCTTCTCCTTCTTATTCCTCCTCTTTCCCCTACTCCTCCTCCTTCCCCTTCTCCAACATCTACTCTTTCTGCCCCTTCTTCTCCATCTACTCCTCCTCCTTCTCCTGCATCATCTCCTCCTTCTTCTCATCCTTATCCTTCTCCTCCTCCTCCTCAACCTTCGCCTCCTTCTTCTTCTCCTTCTCCCCCTTATCCTTTGTCATCAACCTTCAATTGACTCTTTATTGGTGGAATACTCATTTCAAGGCATTCACCATCACATTTTATATTTTGTAACTCTCCAACACTACTTCACGATTTAATATTGTGATATCAATAAATTCAGATTTGCCTCGTGTATACTTTAATCCTTCAACATACTACAAAAACAAGTAGTTATATACATATAGGGAAAACATATTTTTGATTCGGTAACAAATCTAATATTGAACGGAGAGAACTCTATATCATAAATGTGATATACACTATAAAATATAAATGTGAGACGTAGGTGGAGTTTCAACGAAACAAAGAGCTCTTTATGGCACTCTTGAATAGTCTGAGCTTGAAGAGTAGCTCGAGTCTCCTTCTCATACTTCACATTCTACTTTTGCGTTCGGAGGCCCAACGTCAAAATATAGGTAAGAGTGGATTGGTTATGTCAAGGGTGTAAGAGTTATGAAGCCAATACAGAAAAATGGTTTGTCGCATTGCGTTCGCAGCTATCGGCAAGTGGGTAGGCCCTCTCGAAAAATCGCCCATAAGAGAAAACATCCCCAACACAGCCACATAAAGCTCCTCACTACACCTCTAAAAACCCACATAAAGTTCTTCAACAAATGTGTGTTTGTGATGGCAAGAGAATAAACTGCTAAGAGCAGGCAGAAGATTTCAAAATGAATGTAATAGGGTATAGATATGAAATTTCGACGATAAAAATTGGTTGGTGGCCTTGATTTCGACTGTGGTTGCAAACAATAGAGTATTTATTATTCCCTTACATCGACCTCTGATCTCCTTCAATCGCGTTGTAGGCTACAATTTCCTGGAAAGAAATAAACCGTGGATTGAAAATATCGTGGCTACTATTTCCTAGAAAGGTAATAAAACAAGGATTGAGAATAACGCCATTGCAATAAATATATTAATTCCAATGGTTTTCACTCCATTCTACTCTAAAATGTTTTCCTTCTGAGTGCTTTTGGCTCTCTATGGTGTATAAAGAGCCGGACGAACTCTATGAATTCACTTATACAATTAATTTTCTTTAGAAAAAAAAATCAAACACATAATATCAATTTTTAAACCAATCCCCTATTTAAAATTTTACATCTATTTCCACTTAAAAGCAAAAGACTCTCTAATTCCGATTTACAAAATCGAAGAATTAATTAAACTATTGAATTTATACAGTTAAAAATAAAATTAAAATTAAATGCACTATATTCAGTGTTAAAGCCCAGAAATAACTCAGACGGATTTAAGATATCACTACTACAGTTTACATTAGATCTTAATGACTCTTTTTTCTTTCTTTCTATTTTTTTAAACTATCAACTGTATAAATTTAATATTTCAATTTTGTAAATCATTTAAATTTAGCATCAATTTTGTAAATCACGTTACCTCAAGCCTCAAAAACTTTACCATTAGGCCTACATACCCGTAATATGAAGTGAATTCTTTCTTTTTTCATTCTGTTGAAATAGAGGTAAATCAGTGAGGTAGAGTAAGGTTGAAGTGAAATAGAGATATTTGTAAGAGAAGATGGAAGAGGAAAGGGATAAAAGAAGAATAGAGAAGAGAGAATACATCCAAGAGAAAGAAACTTAATGGAAAGAAGTAATAGGACAAACTTTCTGAACGGGATTTTAATGAATGGTTATGGATTCAAATTTTTGCCTAAAACGTGATCTAAGAAGTCTCACAAAAATCATGTATTGAAAAGAATATAAGATCTGATATGTTGATTCATATCTCATCATCATCCTTCCATTACCCACGCACAAGCTTAGAGCTTATGTGTGCATCATCCCTAGCAAAAAAAAAAAAAAATTGAAAAAGTTCGAATTATAATAATTCATTTTGAGTACTTTAACCGATGAAATAAAGAGATTAAAAATCTTTCTCGCAACAGCACAAAAATTAATACAATATCGAACACCTCGAAACTATTAATTATTATTATTAGGGTACTGTTTTATAATTTCTCAAATTATATTATAATTCGTTATATTTTATTATCATTACTTTATACATTTTACTTTACATTATAATTTCTCAAATTATAATAATAGTCATATGAATGATTGATAGGAATTCTCATAATGCTAATTATCAACTTAGGTCACTTACAGGTGAATGAATATGGAAGCTAAAAGACCTCAGGACTGTTTCCAATTTCCTCAAATGATTAGAATAAAGTTTTTTCAAATTCCTCTCTTTGAAAATAATATCAGAGTGATAGATAAAAGTTTCTAGAGACTGAATGAGAAACAAAATTGAGTAATAATAGGAAACGATTGTTTTATTAGCGGATTGAACGGAGAAGGGAAAGGCAGAAAGGCGTGGTATTCGAAAAGTGGAATGAGATTAAAACGAACGAGATCAATTGGAATTCAAGTTGAAATGTCAATAAGTCTTTGATGGTCTTTCGTCTACCAATAAAATTTCGCTCCAACTTTTTCCATCTCAAACTACTTTAAATTTTCAGGAATTATTCGTCCCAAAATCGATTTCGCCAAAGCCTTATATTTCAGTAGCCATAATCAAATAAGGGGCTTTGAACTTGAGAAGGCTCGACGCAAATAGGCTATCTTAATTGCTTTTCCGCCTTCAATGAATAATTATCAGACTTAATTGAATTGGCTTAACTGCTTACTAATGACACCCTACAATTTAAACGATCATCTTTTTTTAGCTCGCTGCCATATCCACGAAAAATACGCTAGCGGTCCACGAGAAATATTGCCATTGAGAATATTATGAAGAAAGCTTTCAATTACATTACTTCTGCACAGGACAGCAACAAGTTATCTCAGCGGTCGTTTTTGTCAATGATGGCCTGTGACGGCCAAACCCACTTCCGGCAATTTCTCACTGGAAAATCTGATGGAGTGATTTCGAAGGGCCAATTTTCTCCCTTTTATTAACATCCAGCTCGTTCAGCCGAGCAATTGAAATTGTTCGTTATATAACTTGAAAAATTGTTATCATTGATCGAGAGAGCTCCTCAACTCGTCTGAGGTTTCTAAAAAAGTTAGTTGACGTAACGAGAAATTATAACAATGAAAATATTGCAGATTCGAAGCTATATCTTTCAGTCTTATTTTTTTGAAGACTAATGTGTGAATTCGTCAAATTTTATGATAGATTATCTTAAAGATAAAGAATTAAATTCATTATTTTGTAAACGAGATCGTAGCAAGAATGTGAGGAAAATGATAGAATACTGTCATCTAGGAAATTCAATACACTTTAAGATAGAGTATAAATACTGATTGAGTATGCATAGAGTACTGAAAAAGTCTCAATTCCTACTTTTGATTTTTGAAGTTATACTTACATAATCAATAATAATCTTTGATTTGAGTTACAATATAAGAATGATCCAAGGCTTGTTCAGGAGTGACTGTTGGCAAGGCTTGCAATGATTGCTTAGAAGTGACCGTTCAAGGGTTGGTGTAGGCTAGATCTTAATAATGTAGATTATAGTTGCTGATCGACTACATTTATCAATTGAACAAATTAAATGGCAGCTACAATATTACGGAAATGTTGGATATTACTTGTTTCCTGTAGGCCATCAAATTTTGAAATGAGCTTTCTATTTAGTTGTGGTTGGTGTAGAGTGGATAATAAATTATGTTTGGCAACAATAATTATCAATTGGAAAAATGGAATTAAATGGTTTAATAGGCCACGCCTCTATGCTCCACCTACTCTTCATCTTGATTGGCCAACAGTTGGCCACGCAGCTGGTTCTGAATGTGGCCAGTAGATTGCAGTTGCTGCTGGGTCAAAAACAAGCTACTCCCACTGACATACCAGCAAGCTCCGCCTTCTCTCTCCTGGTTGATCGACAGCTTGAAACGTAGTTAACTCTGTATCTGGCCAGTAGATAGCAGTAGCTGCTGGGTCATGTTCTTTTTCGTTAAGAATAAGGTACCAATTCTTGATCAACATTTGACCTGGCGCTGGCATGCTGTTCTTGCTTAAAAGAACGTGATCACACTTTGAATTTGAAAAGAATAACATCAATATTTTTTTGTCTGCATGTTGCCCACATGAAATCTAGGCTTATGTGTGGGTCATGGGAGGGGTTATGAAATGATGAGAGGTGATTACTACTTTTTAGCCAGCCGGGATCATCTTAATCAATTCAATAAATATATCACTGCATATACAAGGTGGGGCAGAGCCGACTGACGAGTTTGGAGGGGGCACTGCTCAGCCTGTGGTGGGAGTAGGCAGGCTCGGTGGGCGTCATTGTACAGTCCCGGAAGAATAGTTTTTAGTGTGCATCATGAATTGGACGGGAGAGCATCGCGGTTATGTTGTTCGCGCTTTTTACGAAAATCAACATTCGATTATCGCAGTTCAACGGGCGTTTCGACGACATTTTAACATTCCTGTCCACAAACCCGTCCCATCTGTGAACTCTATCAGAGCGTGGGTTCGTCAACTCGAGAAAACTGGTAGTACACGACAAGAAAGAAGACATGGCGCACCAAGAACAGTGAGAACTCCTGAAAATATTGAAATTGTGAGAGCAGCAGTCGAGCAATCATCGGGCGTTCTGCACGCAGGCATGCAATAGCTTTGGGGATGTCCAGCCGTTCAATTAGGAGGATTCTTCATGAACATTTGTTTTCATCCATATAAAATCATGATTGTGCAAAAATTAAATGCCGCCGATTTTTTGAACCGTAAAAATTGTTGCAAGGAAATGCTTCAACGCATCCCAGCAATGGCAACTCTTTTCTGCAGTGACGAGGCTCATTTTCATCTGTGTGGAGCTGTCAACAAACAAAACTTCCGGTACTGGGCAGCAAATAACCCTCGACAACTTCATGAAAGACCACTTAATTCACCAAAAGTGACAGTTTGGTGTGCCGTTTCTCAATTTGGAGTGATAGGGCCATACTGAAGATGACAACATCCCCGTCACTGGCACCCCCGCGCGTTATGTCTCAATGTTACAAGCGTTTCTGCAACCCAAATTGGAAGGACTTGCTGAGGGACGAGAATTGGGGGAAATATGGTTTCAGCAGGATGGGCTACAGCCCACACAGCGCGCGTTTCAATGGATTTGTTGAGAGAAATGTTCCCAGGGCGACTTATCTCTCTGAGGGGAAACGTGAAGTGGCCGGCACGCTCACCCGATTTGAGTGTCTGTGACTTTTTCCTGTGGGGCTACCTCAAAGAAAAGGTTTTCAAACATCGCCCACACACTTTGGAAGAGCTTAATTAAGGAGAAAATCAGGGAGGAGATTCAGGCCTTACCAGTGGCAATATGCCAAAATGCGTTTGAAAATTTCAAAAATAGGCTACATCAGTGTATAGCTGCTGATGGCCGCCATTTAACAGATATAATTTTCAAAAACTAACACTAAAAACTATTTTTCGAGCTGAATTCAATAAACCAAACCATTTGTTTCTAAGTTTCTCCGTTCATTATTTATAACCCTTTCAAACTCGTCAGTCGGCTCTGCCTTACCCTGTACAAATAAGCGAGAAAGAGTTGCGAATTTGAAAAAGGAAAGATAATCCGTATCTGATTTTATCGTCTTTTATGATAATCATTATATAAATTATTGTTCCTAGATTTATAAGTTGATGAGAATCAAAATCATTTCCAAATGATTCGGAAACGACCTAACGCTGTAGGTCGATTCTTCTTTCTCGATGATCCTTCTACGCACTAGCTAAGAGTTTATGAAGGCATCACCACAGTAAAAAATCTACAAGTATATGCTACAAGTCTGAATGAAAGTTAATAGAGAAGTTGATACAGAAGTTATCTCCTGAAGTTAAAACACAAAGAAATTAAATAATAATGAATAAGAAGTTTTTAAGGATTCTTTCAAGCTGTTCCAGTTTCACTGGAATACTTGGAAAAATCATGTGATATTTGGATACAATCTCCTCAATTTTTAAAGAATGAATCACAATCTCTCAACAGAGTAAATTAAAATTTTTCAAGAGAACACACCTGAGATACTGCGCTGATAAGGACATTGCAGATAATAAGTAACTTACTTTCCCATATTTAGAAGTTATAATAACGTACTACAGTTTCCAGCAAAGCCTGGTGTAGTGTGGATTGGATAATAAATCAATTAATTTAGGAGGAAAACAATGGTCCAGAAAGAAGGAAGAACTGAAGCAATCTTGGAGAGAAATAGGCCATTGCTGGAAGTAGGCTACTGATGGCAAAAAATAATTACTGGAGCTATTTCTTGACAGATTTATATAGCTTTCTTCTACAGAAACTATTTATGGAGGATGTGTTAGTTCAATGTGAAAAGGACTTGTATTACGATAAAAACATCACTGCCTGTTTCATTGTAGACATCAAACTCAAATTTTTTGAATTCGATAAATTTCTCACATCTGTGAAGTTGGCCCGCAAACTTCTCAATGAATCCAAGAATTTTCATTCATTTACTTTTTTCCAGCGGTGACAGTAACTGTGACCGTTACTGTGACAGTAAGTACCGTACCTCAACTGTTTTAGTTACTACCGTTGCTACCATACCTTTAACTGGATTTTCGTTTCATTAACTATTACCGTTGTATTACTATCAGGATTGTAACTTTTAAAGGAAGGCGAATTGATCACATTTTATCACATTCTAACCACTTTTCATTCTGATATTAGTTAAAGCAATGAGGTATACTTCAAAGCACTTCAATCATGTGCATTACTTGAGAAGGTGTATCATTTTGAAAGTACTCTTACGTAACTATAATTTTTGAAAATATAAAAAGAATAGAAAAAACCTTTTTAAATTGTCAAACTCCACTTTTATTTAAAAAAACACAATGTTTACACAGGATCATCGTTTCATGTTATACATAACACATCCTCAGCTGTTTAACATGAAACCATGATCCTGGTGTAAACATTGTGTTCAAAATAAAAATTTGGTTTGACAATTTCAAAGAGTCTTTTCTGTTACGTAAAGATTCCACAACATCAATATTTGTACTACAAATTTTATTAAGAGAATGTTTCCATTCTATCACTTAAACAACAATCCGTTTAATGAATTAATTGAGAAGTGATCCCTTCTCAAAGATTGTCGCACTTAAAACAACGTTGATTGCAGAGTTTTTGAAGAAAGTCAAAACATAGGAGAAGACAGCTGGATTAAAAGCTTCTGGAAAGTTCTAATGCGATTATTTTCATACCCTGATGTTTCTGTTTATCTTTTTCTCGCGTTTGTCTCTGCTGATCCTTTTTGTTTTTGTTTCGCTTGATTTAAACACAGCTGCTTAGTACTTAAAAAGTTTTGAATAACTTTGAAGTACAATGTGGATGAAATATAAGTTTTAAATCGCCATTTTATCAATACTTGATAATGGCGGGGAAGAATAGTGGTATAATGATATTGATTACTATCAATATTCAGAATTTCATGTGAGTAAATTCTTTACATATAGTTTTTAATTTTGAAGATGAATTTAGCTTCTCTGACACTAGTAAGTCAGTGTTACATATTACACTTACAATATTATCATCGGTTTGATCTCCATCTTCATATTTATTTGTTTAAAATTTATTTGTTCGAATATTATTTGTTGAGTTTCATTTTATATTAGTAATTGTTGAATTATCAATTGAAAAATGTTGCTTTGAAAAATTTAAATAATAATTTCTCTTATCCATTCAAATCCACATCGAACAGATCGTCATCTATTAACATCGGTCAAATCAGACTTTAAAGAGAAATCATAATTGGTAACCCAAATATTACATTAACAATTGCATTCCTCATTGTTCTTAAAAAAAGATCACAATATGTGCTGAAACAAAAATTAATCATATCTTTTTTTCACGATATAACATTGAAATAGAATAACATTAACAATAAGTAAAATCACATAAAGCAAAGACTCCATTTTATTTTATACCCACATTCATATAACCAAACAAAAATAACTCATATCTTTTTTTCACAATATAACATTAAATAAAATAAAAGTGAAATCACATAAAGCAAAGACTCCATTATATTTTATACCCACATTCATATAATCAAATTGATCATAATAATTATTATGTTATAATTATATTTTTCCACGATATATTAAATTTTCAAATAACATTTCAATACTATGATGGATATGATTAGTTAGTTGATTTACATTTGATTGCTTGGTAGTTCGGAATCCATCTAAAACTGTTCCAACAATCTTCCATCATTCATTCTATTACCTTCGCACAAGCCGAGAGCTAATGTGTGCATCACCCTCAGCATTAACTTCTAATTCTATCACTCATCATTATCATCCTTTATATTACCTTTGCACAAGCCAAAATGTGGGCACCACCCTCAGCAAAAACTTCTTACTCTATTACTCATCATAATCATCATGTTTATGTTTATGTTTATGTTTTCTGAGGGGACGGATTCAATGATCCAAAGATTCAGAGATCCTCACACGTCAACCGAGGCTTATTGTGTGTCCCTAATACGTTAGTCGGGCAGACCAATACCTGTACTCTTTATGAGTTCCAGGAGTTTTTTCCCTATCCTAACGTCCCATTCATCACCTGGTTGCTTGCTGCCAAACAGAGCCGAGTTTCCGCAATCCAGTATGATGTGTTAAGCAGTATCTTCAGACTGATTGCAAAGCCTACACATCTGACTTTCATTTCGAAGTCCAATTGTGTGGAGATGTTTCGAAGTGGCCATGTCCAGTTATCAAAGCAATCAGCTGCTTGACCTGACCTCTGCCCAGCCTCACCTAGCAGGCTTGACCAGGTGACGCTGCCATTGCTTGGAGTGTAAGCCCTGGACCATTTGTTTATTGTGTGAAAGGCAGTCATTTTGCTTATGCCACAGCTTGGCTCTGGACCAAAGAAAGGCATACTGAGCCTCGCTCAAGCCCATCTGCACACTCATTGCCACCTATGCCTACATGGCCAGGCACCCAACCTGTACAGAGTTGCGTGTTGCAAGCTTGCTGAGTGTTTTATGACACCCCACACCAATTTTGACTTGATTTCATTAGAGTCAAGAGCCTTGAGGGCTGCCTGACAATCTGACAAGATTACAATATGCTTGTCGCAGTAGCGTCTGGCAATGCCTATATTGGCACAGGCCATGATGCCCCATATTTCAGCTTGGAACATAGTACAGTATTGTCCCAGACTTGCACAAAGTTGTGTTCTGGGTGAATCACTGTATACCCCATAGCCAGATTTCCTTCAATGAGAGAGCCGTCTGTGTACCAGACAAGGCTACCTCTTCGAAATATGGCCCTTCTTCAGTCTTCCACCTCTCTAGAGCAGAATTTGACAGAAAAAGGTTTAGTGAAGACCATCTCTGTGCTCATGACATCTGAAGTCATTTCAAGCACAGGGCTGCGAGCAGCAGCTTTGGTAATTGTGCAGTGGCCCGTTCCAGACAGGCCTTCCTCCATTGGCCTGCGACTTTTAATCTATAGGCCGATTTTTGTGCTTCTGCTTTGATAAAATGTCCAAAGGCAGTAAGCCAAGAGCAACTTCAAGAGTTGCTGATGGGCTGCTCCTGAAAGCTCCAGTGACTAGAAGTGTGCCCATCCTTTGTAGACTTGTGAGTTTTGGCTGTAATCTGGTTCACTTTTGTCCACCAGACTAGTGAACCATATGTGACTTGAGGCCTTATTACTGCCTTGTACAGCCACAGTGCTATGTGAGGCTTGATCCCCCACATGGAGCCTGCAAATCTCCTGGACGTCATAAGAGCCCATTTCGCTTTATGCAGTATATTATCCAAATGGTTGTTCCAAGTCAGCTTGGAGTCAATAGTCAGCCCTAGGTATTTGACTGTACCTGATACTCCAATAATCATCATACTCATTCATATCAATTATACTCATTTGAGGGTTAAGTGTAAGAGAGGGCCGGCTGCGCCCTAACTTCGCCCTTCCAGGAAACAAATAAAGGCAGCCATTCTATTCTATCAATCATCCTTTCTATTACCTTCGCACAAGCCAAGAGTTAATGTGGGCATCACCCTCAGCATAAACTTCAAATTCTATCACCCATCTTCATCCTTTTTATCACTCACCCACAAGCCATTAATCTCATCAAAAAAAGTGAAAAAAGAATTAGTTTACAAGTACTAAGTAGGGCATTATAATCCATACCATCTGCAGCTTTGTGGTGGGGAGATTTCACTGATGAAGAAGTTAGTCGATTGATGGCGGTCTCATGCACGACTAATTCACTACTGACAAATAATTCTTTCCACTTTCCAACTTTGTGGTCAAGGCTCGTCGTTGCCCATAGAGCATATTTCCCTAAAAGGGAAAGGCAGTACTGGAGTGCTGGGGGCATTTCGAAGACCAGAAGCTGATCTAGAGCTAAAAGGGAATTGAATGTGATCTCTCTCTTACTATCTCGAGCGCACTTTCTCTCACTCCGTCTCTATCTTTTCTCTTACCTCGTCTCTATCCGCCTCTTACCATCAATGTCTCTTCTCTCTCTCTTTCTCTATTCGGCTGTTAGAAGTTTAGAAACAATGGAGCTTTAGCGGAGGACAATGTTCGGCGAACTTCCTCTCTCTCGACCAATAGCGTAACCGCTCCGCTCATCCTGTTTTGCAACCCTCATCACTCACGTCCGACGGATTTGATTCATTCCTTTTTGTCTGCAAATCACCTATACCCGCTTACTAGACCTAAAATGAGCCTCATTTGCTATGCATTTCACTTACTGAACACAGAAAATCTGTTGAAATGATGTAGGCCCACTACAAGAATGACTTCGATTGATGTAACACATGATAGAATTTAAGACTTGATAGAATTTTACTACTTATAGTCAATTTGATAATAGTACTCTAAATACCGTTCACTACAAAAACAGAACATTGAAGGAGCCAAATAAAGAATAATTTGTGCGTGCCAAAGACTAGCTCCAAGAACCCTTCAACTTAACAATTTCGAATGCCCGCCATTTTGAAATATTTCGTCAGATGAGGCTGTTTCATTTTTTCAAAACAGACCTTCATCTTCACCACATTGAAGAAAAAAATAAAAATTGAAAAAACAAAAAGTCGACTAGGGAGAAACAAATCATTTTGGGATCCATGTTTACTGGAACTTTTTTCTCAATTCCAATTTCAGAAAACCGCTCACAAAGTTTGTCGGTCTATTTTAGAAACACTCTGTATAATTCATAAAGATGATCAAGAGGATACCACGTCTCATTCAACATCTGAAATTCATGAAAAAATACTTGAATAGAGAAATAAATACTTATTTAAATACTTAAAATAATACTTAAATACTTGAAATAATACTTCCTATTATCATCTTTGAGCAGGAATTTATTGCAGTGATAATCTGGAACTGGTAGATTCGATAAAAAATAATGTTTAAATGATGAAATAGTAAAGAAATGCGTCATCAAGAATGAAGTGGATAGAATATTGAAAAATAATGAAAGATTCCTACTGCGTCCTTGTGATAGCAATTATAAAATACAAATTATAATTATTTTCAGTCGGATGATTTCAATTATATACAATATGATGTAGTGAATTTTCCAACCAATTGATTTAATCCTACAAGGCTGAACACGTTTCAAAATCACAAAGCAAATGTTTTGGTACAATTCCACATTCATATATTGTTTCGTTTGTTTTTGCTGATCCAAAATTCAATTACGAATTCATCATCCAACAGTACAACAATATTGTTTCGCTTATATCTATGGATATTAAATTGTTTTCTATTTCTAATTATCGAAATCAATTATCATCATCGACTCTCTCTGCACCCGGATAATCGACAGTGTGCATGCATAATTATTATATACGAGTACATTCGATATAATCGGCATAACATGTGTTCAAAATAGTCCAGCTCACTCTAGCTTCAAGCAGCTCTTTGAAGATAACTAATCATCGAGTTTTGATATAATTCACTTCAATAATCCCACATCACAGTCGAAATGCCAAAGCAGGCTTCAATCAGCGTTTAATTTGCGAGTTCTACAAACTTTCAGCTACATGAAGTCAATGAAGTAAATTTGCGATTCGCTTTCAATTGATCGACGTTACTTCTAATATGTGATCCACTGGAGTTGAAAACTGAATTGAATATTGCTTGGTTGTAATCAATTTTCGGATGAATGTTTTACTTATAGCTGAGAAACAATTAGCATGAAAGTAAGAAGTAATTAAAACGTCATGCCAAAGTTGAAATTACACTTCATGATTGAATAAATGGTATTCGTGCTTTAATATGAAGCAGATATGTTGTGATACACAAATATTTGAAACCTTCATTTCTCGAACAAGGCCATGATAATAAAACAGCCATCGAATAACACTATGACACTCATACAAGGAGAATGAAAGCTAATAGAAGGATTTCCATTATATACGTATTTGAGTCCAATACGACGTGTGTTATGGAAAAGCTAAAGAAATGTATTTTCCCTCGCAAATATTATGAATAAAAAATCGTTTATGTAAGAGTTCCTTGAATATCAGGAGAGGAAATTTAGAAATCCTATGAATTCGAAATTTAATTATTATTTAAGCAGCAGCTCTCTCTTACACTTGACCCTCAAAATCTAACCAAGCGTCTTCAGAAAAACAATGTGATTATAAATGGACTAGAAGTTGGACTAAAAAGCAATACTCATATACGTTTTTTGTGCTATTATAAAAGCTCAGCCCTTTTTACATCTGGTTAAAGAATAAATGTTGAAAATTACTAATGGTTACACTTTGTATTATGTTCACTCTTAGGGAAGTGGTAGTCCCAGTGGTAGCAGGCGGGTCTAATCGGTGAAATTAGATAAGAGACGGCGCCTACCACTCCTGTTCTAACGGTGACCGGTTCCTCTAATTATAATTGATGAGCCTCAAATCACTTTCCGGTGGTTCGGAACCCACCTAAAGCTGTAAGTCCATTCATCTCTCATTATCATCCTTTCCATTACCCACGCACAAGCCTAGAGCTTATGTGCGCAACATTCACAGCAAAAAAAGAAATGTTTACACTTCATGATCATACAATGATATTTGGAATGAATACTATAATTGATAATTCGGCAAGTAAGCGCTTCTCAATTTATCCGAATACTTTGCTTGCACTGTCTTACCGGATAGATATATTCTAAAATTACTGTACCATTGTTAATTCATCAATCAATCAATTAATCAGTCAATCAAACAATGAATACATGAATGAATGAATCAATGAATCAATGACTCAATGAGTCAATGAATCAATGAATCAATGAATCATTGAATCAATGAATCAATGAATCAGTGAATTAGTGAATCAGTGAATCAATGAATCAATGAATCAATGAATCAATGAATCAATGAATCAATGAATCAATGAATCAATGAATCAATGAATCAATGAATCAATGAATCAATGAATCAATGAATCAATGAATCAATGAATCAATGAATCAATGAATCAATGAATCAATGAATCAATGAATCAATGAATCAATGAATCAATGAATCAATGAATCAATGAATCAATGAATCAATGAATCAATGAATCAATGAATCAATGAATCAATCAATCAATCAATCAATCAATCAATCAATCAATCAATCAGTCAATCAAAGAATCGATGAATGAATGAATGATTGATTGTATAAATGAATGAATGAATTATTCAATTAATCAATGAATTTATTTATCAATCAATCATTTATTCAATCATCCACAAAGAATACAACATGCTTATGCTCAAAACTGTTCCTCTTCCAATTTATACAAACAGTCCAAATTCAGTAGTTTATTCAGTAAGTATCCCCTCAAACTGTTGAAAATGATTCATCCAAATGTTCTGCAAATGCTCTTTTATCCGACAGATGTTGGTTATTGTAATAGGAAAAGCTGAAGGAAATAGGAAAGAAAAGATAAAGCCAGAGTTCCATTCCAGTCCAGTATACATCATCCTACGATAGGAGCCCCCCTATGGAAGTTTGAAATTATTTTCAAGCACAAGGATGTTGCCCAAGTGCAGGAACCGGGTAGAATACTGCAATCTTTCTCTTTCTCCAAGGGAAATTCTAGAGATTTATTTCGGGGGATATTATCGAGGGAGATGAAGGAACAAATTTGACGTTTTCAAAGTTCCTAAACATTTGGAAACACAGCTGAGAACTGAATTATACTTTCAAGTGGGGTGAGATTTCTTGCTGGGAAAAGTTATTTACGGCTGAAGTAAGTTTTTTCTTTCGGGAGGGAGAGGCGAGAGAGAGATTGAGAGTGAGTAAGAGAGAGAGAAATAATGTGGCACTCATTACCCTGCGACCAAATGTTTCACTCCAACATGTTCCACTTATGTTAGTGCAAGCTCCAGCACGTTCATCATCAAAAGTCAGCCAATAGCCAAAGAATTCCCATCACGCATAAAATGCCTCAAGGAACCGTTTCACCCCTGCAACGCTAAAAATGTATTTCTCTTGTACTTTTCAACATGCGTCTCATGCAAGCCGTGAATTTCAAGTAGTGGCACGCAGTTGCCCCCCTACCCCCCATCCAACAATCTATTCTAATGGATGTGGGCGATTGAGAGTCAAACTTGGAAATGGCTCTGTCTGGCTCACGACTCAAAAAAACTTATTCCAACATTCTATATTTGTAGTATTTTGCGAATATCAAAAAAGTTATTGTTACTTTATATTTATTTGAAACTTTAGTAGTGACTTAACCACTCATAATAATTAAGGGCCCTTATTAAATACCTTTGGGAAAAACATGAAAGCAGGCACTTTGTTTATTCCTTCAGTAAATTTATAGAGTTAGAAATGTGTGGTTAGTTTTAAATTAAAGATAAACATTGCTAGAATTTATGGTGTCAAATTTCTAATTGAAGGTTATAAGTGAAATTAGCTCCATTTTCATCGACTTATACTACCATTTCAAATTTTAAAGGTTGAATTTTTAAGGTTATAAAAAATCCTACAGATATTTCTGATCATTTTGGTACCATTTTCATGCTTATCGGTTGGAGAATAGCGTCCGAAGAAGTAAACTCACCCTTTTTGACCCCCCTTCACCGGCGCACGTAAAAATCCCCTCGTTCGTATAAATTCTTTTAATGTTATTATGGGCTAAAAATTAACTAAATATTGATTAAATAATTTTAATATTAATTACCCTATTAATTAAATAGGGTTAATAAATGAGATGAATACTGATAATAATTAATCAGATGTAGCCGTACTAAAAGACTGAAAATTACCGAGAAAAATTCGGCTCCTGATAATATCTTTGAATATTGATAACGAAGCTACGCTTGCAGGAGCTCGAACAAGCATATCCAATCTTCTTTGCCAGCTAAATAACTAGACTCAGAGCCTGCTAGTGAGGCACGTACTATCTAAAGATCTTCACAACGTTTGTGGCTAGAAATACGCTCTGCTTATTGCCTAACCTGCGCCTGAAACTAGACAGGAACAGTAACCTTGGTCTTATTAGTGAACTTCGTAATAATAAGATCTTCATAGTACGGGACTTCATAGTGGGTCTTTCAGAAGCGCATCTTCATTGCGAGCTTAATATAGAACTGATAATTAAATCCTTTTATACTAGATTGTATGCTCAAACTTTCAAGGCCCCTTTTAATACCTTTGACTGAATTGATAAGATCAATGTGCATGATATTGCATGATTGTTATATTGCATGTTGATATTGGGGGTGCATGAGAGTTAATCATGATATTATCATCAATAAAATAATGATAGAAGAGTTTTACAATCTAGTTGGGTTCCAAACTTCCTGGTGACAGCTAATAAATTCAATATCGTCATGTTTTGTCCACTATTTGTTCCACTATCTCGATCACGTAAGCATGGAATCAATAGTAGCACGAGTAGAATCAATTAGAAAGATAGATCGCCTCCAGTCTTGTATTCAATTTCGAAACTCTCAAGAACTATTTGAGCCGTACAGAACCCATCCACACTAGAGACTGTTGACCAGTAATTAATCTTTTGTAGCATGCCTCGTGCGGCGGGACGAGTACCCATGTGAATCATATCAAAATTGAATCAATCATTCGAGTGGACGATAAGCGGGCTGGACCAGACTTTGGTTATGCGCTAGCCTTGACCCACAACAAGCGAGGTACCCTGATCCATTAATATCAACCTCAACCGACATAGATGGGGCTAGCATTCATCAATTACACGGGAAATGTGTCATTACCCGCGATCGAATTTCTGCACTGCATGATTTCAAAACGAAGCAATAACTCAACAAACGTTTCATAGAGCTCGTTCATCAAATCGAAATTATCGCTAAATCTACTTTGTCTAGACTGAAAAAGTAACATAGGAAACATTTTGATTTGATTTTTAATCCCAGCTGAAAGAGGAGATACGACTGCTCGTTATTACTGTAGTATTTTAACGAGGTGCTGCTTGTTATCTATATAGATTGGAGATGAATTCTTTCTCAATAATCAGTTTCTGAGAATTGTTGGTTCACAAAATTCATCATTTTATATCCATATAAGCTCTCTTTCAATATTAAGAACAGTTCCCTGCTTGTTATCCATATGAATTGGAAATCTATGAATTCTTTCTCCATAGTTGGTTCACAAAATCAATCATTCTATATTCATATAAGCTCTCTCTCAATATTATTGAGAACAGTTCTGTTGCAAAAGCACTTAGTTTCGAAAATGAAAAGAAATTTATTTCTCAATAAACTATTTACTATCGTATGGCTTTTATTGTATCGTATGGCACAATTTTTTGTGTCGGTCACCCATCGGAGAGCGGTCTTGAATGTTTGTTACTTAACCACATGATTACTTAGCAATGGCTCTCACCGAGTGACCACTAATATTACTAACTACACTGATATTACTAATAAACTATTAAAGAAACAATATACAACATAAAGAAATACCTCACGATATTATTTATTGGAAAAGTAAACACTCCCTAGAAAAGTCAGTATGGGACTTGCCATTAAAAGTCGAAATACCTGAACATTTTTTTCAATAATGGATTACTGTGTTCTCTTCTTTTGTAGAATAAAAAATTACGGTTGTCATGATTCATTATATTGGGTTGCACCAAACAGGATCAAATATTTTTAATCAGCTGCTCCCATTTGATTAGCATTGTACTGATCCTAGATCAAAATTGATCTTGCTTGGAGCAACCCAACATTATAACAAGATGACTTGTGATTATGATAACGATAACAAGATATGAGTATAATGTGATGTAAACAGGGAAAAATTGATTAAAAATATAATTCTTCCAAAATTAATATGATAAATAGTTTGGAAACACAAAGATCGAGCTTCAGAATTGACATTGTGAAATTGTATTTGAATATAAAGTGAGGATTTCGAGAAATTCTGGAAATCTTCATACGAAGTCGTAAATACAGCTGCGTTAGAGGGTTTCCTAATTGGTATTTTTATCTGACGGAATCCTCAATTTTCATCTTTATTTCAATGATTTTTTCTCAATTACCATTTTGATCTCTTTCAATGAGTGATGGGGTCTTCTTTTTGAAAGCATTTACCCTATATATTTTTCTGTTTTTGGACTAAAAATTATTTACCTGGACTTTCTTTATATTATATCCAACTTTATATTACCTGGTTCATCATTACCTGGTTCTATATATTCAATTGCTTTTTCTCTCTACTATCAGATCAAAATCGAATTGCAGTTATTCTTGTGCTAGATTCTGAGACTGTAAGAAATCCAAGGTCCACTCGACTAGTGAATTGCAACAATGCTATGGAATTCAAATCACGCACTGCTAGTGAGAGCACTAGTTTCGCTCTAAGAAAATGAAAGCGAATTCTCTAGACCTGCAGTGCTTAATAAAATGTCAGAACAGTCCCTCTCGTTGCTGAACGGAATTTTGTTCCGTGTTCCGAGTTCGCTTTCCTCTTGACTGTTCGAAATTGTCTAGGAGCTTCTAAGCCAGGAAAGTGAGCTGGTATGTTAACTGGTTGATTTGACCATTGAACAACACTAAACAACATTGAACAACACTGAACAACATTGAAAAACAGTTAACAACATTAGAAAACAGTTAACAACATTGAACAAACAAGCATTGAACAACACTGAAAAACATTAAACAACACTTGAAACCATTGAACAAACAACTATTGAACAACTCTGAAGTACGGTACTGCAGTAGTAGTCAAATACATACATCCTACCAAACTACTCACGAAATATCGTTGATATTTCTCAATCCTCCACTCCCCTCTCCAAAAAACATTGGGAATGCAACCAATCTTGTCGACTTTTTCACAGGCTCGCGATTAATATCTCCATTACTATAGTCATGAAAGTGAAGTTAGCCGAAAACTGATACAATGCCATCAAAATTGAGTATGAAAATAGGCCTACTCCCAAGCTATACTAGTCTTAGTCTACAAATATTGTAATGAATATTCAGTTAACTTGCGAAACATGATTGTAGAGAATGTCACCTATAGCAACTTAAAAAAAAGGAAAATTGTGTTAGCCTAACACAGAAAAAGCACTTACGAAATGTTTACGCTTAATGCAAGCTACGAAATATTCGACGCACTGATTTTACACAAGACAAGAGACGCGTATGCTTATAGAAGCATTTCACCCCTCATGCCATTATTGACTAACCAACTTCGTTCTCATTGTGTGATAAATATATCATTTATATCATCTCCATTACAAGCATTACTCCAATTTCAGTTACCAAAACTATAGATACTTTTTTGTACAAGCCCTGAGGGATCAATTTATTCTACCCTGTCATTTAAAGTATGAGTATACATGCCCCGTACATCTACTGTTCGAACAATATAGGCTACTGTGAATATGTAATGGAACCAATACATTAACTTACTATGCGTAAACTATAAATTAATGGAGAATTGCTTAATATTTTATATTTATTGAATTTAATATTTATTATAATTTATAATATTTACTTATAAAATATTCATTTTTGATAAGCTCTCATTCCAAGCCATCAATGAAGTCTACCTCAATTCCAGCTATTAGATCCAATTCCCTACACATCTATCTTGTTAAAACTATATTGAGGAGTTGTATTATTTATTTTTGACGAGCTATGATATGGAGAACAAATTCTTTGCCAAGTTTACAATAGCAGTAACCCCTGGACAGACCAGTTTGTCATTAGTGCGGAAATCATTTGAGGCAAGAGCAACCAGCACTGCGGTCGGAGTGTGTATTCGGTTGTGCAGCCATTTCATCCAATGCTTGATGTTTTGCGAACAGACAGCTAAGCCATTAGTTCACTCACCAAACCTGCTCCCTTAAGTCCCTTAATTTACGATACTTCTGGATGGCGACCAAATGCTATAGCACTCCCTTAAGTCTCACTATTACACGTTATAAGGGCTGTTCCGTTTCGCAATTGCCTCAAGAACATCAATCCTCCCTCTCAGCTTGCAGTGGCCGTGCTCTGTTGATTCTCAAGATCCACAAAGTCGAAAAGGGAAAGAGAACAGAAACTCCTAAAGGTGTAGGGAGTGAGGAGAGGAAGAAACTTGGAAAGAGACAGAATGAGAGTGAGAGAGTGAGTAAGAATGTTTGAGAGAGTGAAGAAGAGAGTGTGTGAGAGAGAGAGAGAATGATAGTGAGAAAGTGTGAGAGAGTAGAAGAGTGCGTGTGAGCGAGGGAGAGAGAAAGGGAGAAAGTGTGAGAGAGTAAAATCGTGTGTGTGAGAGCCAAAGTGAGAAAGTATGAGAGCGTAAAAAAGTGTGTGTGAGAGAAAGAGAAAGAGAGAGAGAAAGTGTGAGAAAGTAGAACAGTGTGTGAGAGAGAGAAAGTGAGAAAGTGTGAGAGAGTACAAGTGTATGTGTGAGAGAGAAAGTGAGAAAGTGTGAGAGAGTAGAAACGTGTGTGTGAGAGAGAAAGAGAGAGAAGTATTTCAGTAAGAGTGGGAGAATGTAGCAATGAAATAGAGTGAGAGATATATAGAAACATAGAATGAGATAGAAGAGATATAATTACTGCCTTAATTTTTCCATCAACAAAGAAAGAGAAATGATAAGAGAGAGTTATTCCATAAATTTATTTATTTTTGATACAGGAATGGAAAGCTCGAATTCATTACCACAAAAATGTAAAAGATGTACCTGCTATGTTATCAATGGCTACACTCGTGGCCTAACATTACTCATGATAACTTTATGACAATGGTTTATAATAGTAAATGCTCAATATTTACCATCATCAAGAATATTTCATTGCAATGAAGAATTTTATTGTGTGAAATTAATACAAATAGTTATTATAACTATAACAAGTGTAAAGTAAGTAGTACTAACTATCAAGTTATATACAAGTAGTATATAACTAACAAGTGTAGTTACACGTACTTATAACAAGTTTTACATCTTTCACTTCTTACAAACCAAGTTGGGTTTTGCACCCAAGTCTTGCACTTAAGTCTTTATTTGTGCAAAACACAACTTTACTCTAATCAACTAATGTGGTGTACAGAAGCTACTAGAGTAAAGAGCATCATTAAGATCATCATGCTAGTAAATATTCTTCAGATTATTCTGGGATTCAATGGTACTGTATCATTATAAATTCTGCGCAACTCCCTACTGATCCAATAGAACTAGACTCCAATAAAACACAGCAGTAGTTTCTATTAGAACATAGTGATAATTAATTCAGACTGGAGTACGAATTTTCATTAGACGCATTCCTCGTAGCTCACTATAATGAGAATGAAGTATTGATTGTATCCTAGTTTCTATCTGGATTTGAAAATGTTTCCTCCCCTTAGAATCAATCGTGTTTACTCTTCTCATTAGACACACTACTCATAGCACAGTATAATGAGAATGAAGTATTGATTGTATCCTAGAATCTATCTGGACTTGAAAATAATATATCTACCCTTGGGAATCAATCGTGTTCACTTTACTCTGTCCATTTTTCGATTTGATCTGTCATTTTTCAAAGCCTGAAGATGTGAGCGCCTTTCAACAATCAAATAAAACATCACAATTTGGGAGTTATTTTCTCTTCAATTCCCACAAACGCCAGGGGCACATTCGATGCTCTCTATCACGAGAAAAAGCGATAACATAGGAAGTTCCCCTTTTTGGGGCCTCCGCTACATCCGCTTACTCATTCCCTAACTGTCCTTTCTCTTCTCTCCGCACATTATCTCTTTCTGCACTAACCCCTTCCTCTTTCTTATCCATTTGCTCTCCAATTTCCTTTTTTCTTTCAACGCCATTCCTCTTTCAACAATAAGTGAAGAAACCGCAAAGGGTGACCTCTCCAAGCAAGTGTGTATGTATGGTTTAAAACGCGAGCTCGGCCTGAGTACTCTACACGCCAAAACCAACTTCTTATTTCAAAGGCGCTTCTCAACAAGCGCCTAGGAAAATCAATACACCACTGTTAACAAAGTGCCCCTATCATGATCAAATATCACACAACAGACGGAGTAGTTTTGTAGAGAATGTATCTCTCATCAAGATAAAGAAAAGGGTTCGTCAGTCCCTTTAATTAATTATTGTCAAAGGGAAACCAATTGTAATTACTCAGTGGTTTACAATGATATTGAAGATATCATTCTTTATCATATTACAATTATATAGAAGTAATAATTACTTCTATTGTAAATAATGTAATTAATATAGTTATTTAATGTGAAATATTTCAAGTGATATCACCAAAAACATATTAAATAATATTTGAATCTAATAAACTTGAAGTAATATTAAATATTGTTTTCTCTATAATGGAATGCCCAAGCTCTATCAAGAATAAATTATTTCATGTATCCGATGAAACTAGCTTCTTATTATCAAATAATCACGAGGATAAATAAATATACGAGAAAAATACGAAATATAATAAATACCTGTACTCAATTTGCTGAATCATGTATTGAATGACAAAAATAAATTTTTAGTTCATACTTAAAAGTTTATTCTACTAGTGTGTTTAAGTGTTTATGTTGAACTTATGTTTTACCTTATTCTAACATAAAAATCAAATCTCTTATCTCTTAAAATCTTATCATGGAGGTTCGATATATATGAGTAATACACATGTATGAGTTTACATCCACTAGTGATTTTCATCGCGCATAATGGGAATAGAATGACATTTCATAAGACTAGTAATAATTCTATGATGCTTGCCTTGTAAAGATAGTTTAAACGTAAATTAATTTATTATTGCCTACAACTATCAAAGTATAAAAATATCAGTATTGTAAACGACTATCAAACTAGACAATTATCAATATTGTGAACGACTTATCTGTAAGCTACATGAACAACTTTCGTGCTTATGTTGACACGCCATGGACAACTATCTAATTAATATCTGCTATGTGAACTAACTGATGTGGGGGTTACTGTATTCGAACTTGGAACCTTTGGATTATCAGACAGGCGCTTATCGCCCTCGGCTACGGACCACTCCAACTAGTCTACTACTCTCTCGGAGTACTCTCTACTAGTAGAGAGTTAATGGTTTCTAGAGAGAGTAGTAAGACTCACTGGTAGAGAAATACAACTTGAAAATGGAATACATATTATTTTTATTTAGCGTATGGCAGCATATATACACAACACATTTATAATCACAAAATTCGTAAAAAGAGAGAAAACAATAGAAAATTCATAGATAAAACGAATAAAAATGGAATACATATTCTATCACATTTATACATATATATTCATTATGAAGAAGTCCAAGTTTCTTAATGAAGTGTCAACAATTGAAAAATTTGCTTTTAAGAAAAAACTAATCGAAGATTATAAGAAGCAACTAATGCTTGGAGAAGAACTAATCAAATAGTCAGAATCGCATCTAAGATTGCTATCACTCAGTGGCAATCGTTGAATACTTACATCAAAATTTGGCCGGAGCTTCATCATTTGTTCTCCAAGCAGCCAAGACCACCTGAAGTACAAGCACCATAGGTATAACCTATACCTGTCTTTCAGGAGCTGGAATCGAGCCAAACACGAGCTATTCCATTTGAATTAACATTAGCTTCCGACCGTGCCAGCCATGTTGATATCGCTCCATCATCTTTCAATTGCTCCATCAACTGCATATTAGTAGTGAAAGATCTCAAATATTGAATTGTCTGGGAAGCAGAGTTGTGCATTGATAGAATTGAAATGATTTAGTTATTCAATATAGTACAATAATACGTATAGGATAAAAACACAGACAATATTCAAAACCTTTCAATTTGTTGATGAGCAATCTTTCAATTGCTCCATCAACTGCATATTAGTAGTGAAAGATCTCAAACATTGCATTGTCTGGTAAGTAGAGTGGTTGCATTGATAGAATTAAGATGATTCGTTTATTCAATATAGTACAATAATACGTATAGGATAAATTCACAGACAATATTCAAAACCTTTTTTCTTCCCAATTTTGATGAATATATTAAAAATGAAGGCTATGTTCACATTCTTTCTTCTTTCACATGATGAATTTTTGTAGCTGCTCAAAGCTTATACCTTGAAACAATAATTAAAGGATATTTTAAATCAAGCCGGTGAATGGAAGACGAATCTACATCGAGAACAAGAGCCTGATATGTTAGAAATCATATGAACACCCGGGTCTGGTTAAACCTTCCGTCAAAACGAAGCAGTTGCTGGTGTCGTAAGTTGGAGTTTTTACTGTGAAGTTATATTTGCTATGTTATCCTACTCACTTCATCTTTGTATGTCTTGTCTATATAATGTTCATATCTACAACTTATCTGTTCATTCTAGTCTCAATTTGATCATTTTTACGATTGATTTTACTATAGTCAATATCAATAAGATCATCAGGTTTTAGGACCACTTACTACAATTTAGAAGATTATTCTAAAACAAATTCGAATCATCAGTTCCTCTTGATACTACTGTAAACATTGTCTCAATCTTGGAGTGGTCCGTAGCCGAGGGCGATAAGCGCTTGTCTGATAATGCAAAGGTTCGAAGATCGAATACAGTTGCCGGAACGGATTTTGGCAGAAGCGGCCACTCCCGTCTTTCGGAGGAGACGAAAAGCCGTCGGTCCCGACTGCCTAAAAACAGTCGTCATGTCTCATCATCACCTCTCTCATTACCCACGCACAAGCCTAGAGCTCATGTGGGCATCACCCTCAGAAAAAAATCTCAGGTTTGATACCAACAACAAAATGTATTCAAATGTCCGTATAATTTATTTCTTTTTACTGTATCATAATATGCATTATGTTGTTGTTGTTGTTGTTTTCTTCTTCTTCTTCTTCTTCTTCTTCTTCTTCTTCTTCTTCTTCTTCTTCTTCTTCTCCTTCTTCTTCTTCTTCTTCTTCTTCTTCTTCTTCTTCTTCTTCTTCTTCTTCTTCTTCTTCTTCTTTGAGGTTATTTTAATTAGATCACTGGAAGTAGCTCATTGCTGTAAGTAGAGGATTGATATAGTAGAAGTAGAGGACATAATTTTGGAAAATTCTAGATGGAATGGGGATAGAACCCACGACCAGTGGCAGCGATAGCACACTTCTCTTCTCATGGTGGTAGCAGTATTTTGCTGCCATTCACGTTGTCGAATTGCTCAGGAAAAATGTAGGCTACTTTCTGTCTGCTATGGAAAGTTATCGATTAGCAGTTTGCTCTCGTGTTGAGCTACATTCCAGTTTCGCATTGTTTTTGCATGTTGAGCCTGATCCATACAAACCGCCAATGTCAGATATTACATGCGTAAATAAACGTTTGGTATTCTATGGCTCGGCCAACGGCTTTTCGTTCCAAGCCATTAAATAGATCACGTGACAAACACTGGTCCTGTGTTTACACCGACGTCCCTTTCATCAGCTCTCATAGTCCTTCAATATGTTTGAGATGTTGTTTTACGAGCAAGTTCAACATGCTCCCTCCTGCTCTGTTTACGCGGGCTAGATCAGACTCATACGCCAGCACACATTGTTATGAAATACACACGGAGAGTCGAGTAAATATGGATGTGAATGAGTTCCGAAATTGATGGAGATTTCCGTGTGGTGACTTTTCGCTCCAACGAAAACCCCCGATCATTTAATGGATCGTGTTTAATCAGTTAATGAAACGCTGAATTCGAATAGAATAAAATACCCGATCATCCGAACGAGTGCATCCAATTACTTGTTAATGGAACTTCATATCACGGACTGAAACGTTATCGACAACAGTGTTTTGTACATTGCAACTCATTTTCCAGTAACTCTACAGTGCGAATCAAACTCCCAATTCACAAAAGGAAACTTCCATCTTCCAAAAAATCTCAACATGAAGATCTTGCTATCGAAGACCATTGTTGAGTATAACTCAACACTATCGGGGTCAATGATAATTCGGGGTTAATCAACACATCGTGTTACAATGATAATCAAATTGTTAATTAATAAACAATCTTCCAAGAAATCTCAACATGAAACATCCATCTTCCAAGAAATCTCAACTTTTTTTTTGTATTTGAGGGTGATGCCCACATGAGCTCTAGGCTTGTGCCTGGGTAATGAGAGGGGTGATGATGAGAGATGACGACTGTTTTCAGGCAGTCGGGACCGACGGCTATTCGCCTCCTACGAAAGACGGAAGTGGCCGTTTATGTCAAAATCCGTTCCGGCAACTGTATTCGATCTTGGAACCTTTGGATTATTATCAGACAGGCCCTTATCGCCCTCGGCTACGGACCACTCCATGCAACATCCATCTTCCAAGAAATCTCAACATGAAGACCTTGCAAATCTCAACATGGAGAGCTAGCTATTGAAATTTTACAACATGAAACATCCATCTTCCAAGAAATCTCAACATGGAGAGCTTTCTATTAAAATTCACGATAAATTTAATGGAAAAACAACTTCAATATTATTAGGAAGAACAATGGAAAAGACAAGAATTTTTCATCTACTGAAAGAGCGAAAAACTATTAAACTGTAACAAAATGGTGTTTTTATAAATTTTCAAAAGCATCAGGTGAAACCAATACATGTTCAAACAAGTAAGACTTTCCAACACTACTGGTGAATTAATTACGTTTTCAATCATCGCGAATCCAACCTTTGATGGAAAAACGCTCAATACATTTCAAAAGAAGTATTAGAATCAAGTAATAAACTCCAATTCTCCTCTCAATAGAGCTCATGAAAGAGCTTACAATCTTGAAAAGGAGTGGGGAAGTCACATCCAATTTCTGCAGGACTATTAGGATAGAGAGTTCAAGAGGTCAGACAGTATGTAAAGGTCAAAAATTAGACTGAAACTGTTAGTGACAGCAACTGCTGATAGTGCTTTAGAGAGCGGAAACAAGAAAATAAAGTTTCACACTTAGCAGAGGTGCTGTGTTTTTAATATTAGGTTGACCTAAATAAATGTTGGCTCTTCTAAAACTCTCTACTACAGAAAACGTCTACTGTTTACATCAGACTGTTTTCAATGAGATTTGAATTCAACTACTGTTCCAGCTTTTCCATTACTTGAATTCACCATTAAATTACACCTCTATTAAAATCTACTTATAAATACATGAAGATGATACAAAATAATATTGAATGTGCAAATAATATTTGAAATGTGAAAATAAATTGAATAGAAAATGATATTTAATGTGCAGATGGTTGTGAGAAAATAAATATGTTTAATAAATTCATAATTATATACAGCGTATTGTTTTTCTACCTAATCTTGTTTCTCCAAAAAAGTTAATATAGTTTGAATATTTTCTCAGTTGTTTGTCAGATAAATGAAAAGAATAAATAATTTTTTTAAAATTAAAAAGTTTATGATTGTTTTTTTATTTGTTTTGTTTGGGATGATGCCCACATAAGCTCTAGTCTTGTGCGTGTGTAATGGGAAGGATGATGATGATGAGAAATGAATGGCTTAGAGAATTGGATGCTTACAATTTAAGAGATTGATGACTAATAAAAAATAAGAACATTCTGAAGCAATAGAGCCTGTGCGGGATAAAATATGTGTCAACTATGACTTCGATTGATATGAGGGTAGGTTCAAATGAACTTGGTGATACAGAAAACTAAAGAAAGTAGTGAAAAAATGTATTGTATTCATTTTATTATAAGAGATTTTTTGGATGTATATGAAGCGATTGTAGAACTGACTTGAATGTTTGTTATAACGAACAATGGTTCGAATTCATTACTGTGTTATGTACGTACAGAATTTTTAATGTATGGTAGTTGCGGATGAATTCCACAGGGATGGGGATGATCGAATTTCAACCCATGCTGAGTGGATCAGAGTGTTTCCGAACAGATAATTATGGATTTTATGCTTGTAAGAAAACTGTGGCGAAGGGAGCAATATTTTACGAGCGACCGCAAATCAGAGCTTGGGGGGTGGTACGCTACGTGTTACAGGTATATATTTCGAGTCCTCTCAGCTGGAGAGAATAAATTGAACAAAGCCTTGCACGAGAACGAGAACTCCAACTTTTTTCAGACGGATTTCGCCGTAAGTTAAGACTCGCCTCAGAATTAACCCGCCCACAAGTTCCATAAGACGTGCTTCTACAAGAGAAAAACAAGTGGCAACCGATTTCAGGCCCTCACGCCCCCTCGATTAGAGCACTTCCGTCAGAATTCAGTCATTTTCTGATCGCTTCCAACTGAAAAAACACGGTTCAACAAAATGGCAAAGCGCTAAAATAATTATCGATAATTAAAAAAAAATTAAATAAAATCATAATAATTTGTTGATTAAAAAATATTCAAAGATTTGATTCGATTTGATAGACTTTGCAGCGATTGGAGAAGTAACAGAATTTTTGATAGAAGTTCTAAGTAACATTATTGTATGAATGGAGTGATCTTGTTATGGATCAATAGAATATCTGGATGAAATCTTGAATAAGAAGTTGATTTTTAGAAGCACAATTTAGGAACATGTTTGTGTCTGCAGTTGATTAAAAGTAAATTGAAGTTTGCATTCTACTGAGAAACCCGTTCATGAAAAATCAAACAGATGCATCGGTCTTGTCAAGAGATATCATGATACCAGAATGATGTGATTGCCCTACTCTTGCAAATTGATTCTTGTAAACTTAGATGTGTACAAAATAAATTATTCTAGGAGAGGGGATTTTCATTCTCATTTCATTTTACTAAGATAATTCAACTCACACTCATAGTGAGAGTTTCGAAATAAATGGTCACAGTATGAGTGAGAGCACTCACAAAGTTATGCAGCACAGGCCTATCAAATAAGAGCGTAGTGAATTGGAGTGCAGTCACCTAAAGCTGATGCAAGTCCAATTTTTATTACTTCTGAGAGAAGCGTATACAACCTACGGCCTCCTCAATTTCCAGAGCTATACTTTATATTCATGAACTTCACTTAACAGAAAAAATCGTAAAACTGTATGGAATGTGGTCAATTTACAGATAAATGTGTAAAACGATATGGAATATGGTGAATTTTTATAGAATATTTTCAAGTTATTACATAGTTGGATGAAACTCTTTATAAAAATGAACAAAGATATATGAATAGACACAGGAAAGAAACTACGAGTCGTGCAGTTGAATGTTACGTGAGACCTTTCCATCAACAGTAAAGAAATTCAGCCTCAATAAAGAAGCTAACGGTAAAATACCAGAAAAAAATTAGGCATTCAAGTGAAAATCGCCTTATCCTCAAGTGAAATGATCCTTAAGTGGAAATGTTGAAAAAACCTTACTACAATAGCTTATTTTTGTGATGTGAGCGATTATTCCAAGATTTATCATAACAGTGTTTATAGTGCTACTAATGAAGTAATAGAGTAAAGAGAAATAATAGAGTATAGAGTAATAGAGAAGTCATGGTCTACAATTTTTCCCTTTTTTTTTATTAGAAAGTTATTTTAACAAAGAAAAATTAAAATAAGCCAAACAAAATTCAAATGAACAACACTGATGAAAAATAAACTGAGCTTATTTTCTATTTTCCGACAACACCTCATTGTGATATTTTACTTACTAAACTCCTCCATGAATCTCCATGGATTCTTGCTGAACCTGCTGTAATTTTATTATTCGTATTGTATTATTATCATGTTCATTTCTCCGTTCTGTGAAGACTGACTTATTTTCCGACTAGGAGGGTGAAATTAGGGCTATCTTACACTCAATTGTATAAATCGAACAGTTACACATAGTATAGTGAAAATAATAAAATAGACGGACCTTATTTTTTGCCTAGGAGGGTGTAGTTAGGAGGCATTCGGCCCTGATTTACATTCAAGACTCACATTTTTTTCTGAGGGTGATGACCAGGCTTGTGCGTGAGTAATGAGAGGGGTGATGATGATAAATGACGACTGTTTTAAGACAGTCGAGACCGACAGCCTTACGTCTCCTCCGATAGACGGGAGTGGCCGTTTTTGTCAAAATCCGTTCCCTCAACTGTATTCGAATTGCAAAAATGGTACAGTCACAGTTAATTAGAGTGTAGTTGGTAGTATTTCCGGTGATACAGGCAGCAGCAATCACGTCCGCGGGTTCGCTCCCAAGACCTTCTAGATCTATTTCTGAGTCAGTCGGACCCACTAAAGAGGTGTTAATATCACGCCCATCTAGGTCGTATAGCTTCCGCTCAAACATCGGACCCTAGCTTGTTATTGGTAGATAGCTCACTGATGCAGAAGATGGAGATGTAGCCGTCCAGATTGTTGGGAGGTCAATCGATACGGCACAGAGCTCAACAAGCTCTGCAGCCAACCATCAGGCGACTACTGATGAGGACGATTGAGTGGCCTACAGGATTGTGCGGTGTTCACATCCGTGTACCTTACTAGCACCAGTCCGTACTCCGGTACACTCCATTTATCAAAATCCGATTGAATGTCTTCCTACCGTGTTTGTGACAGCGACAGAGCATCGAATTTCAATCTGGATGTGTTAAGCCAGCACCCAAGCATGGAAGAGTCCTTCTCCATGAATGAACTAACTCACTGACAGACTGACATTATAAGGCTCTTTTCAATGATCACCGGCCTCAAATCTTAAGCCCCTGATAACCCTTTGGGCCACTCCTGTGAAACGGCCCTTGATATTGACGGTACTGGGTGAGGCTTTCTCCCCTGTTGATAGCGGTCACTTAAGAATTCATATCACAGCTGACCGGCTGACCTGTCGGCGTTGAAGCATCCAATAGTCTCGATTTGTTAGGCGATTCAACTCACTAATGGAACCGGCCAATTCGACAGGATTGTATTCCAAGAACTCCTATGCCACTTTTCACTAGATTCCACTAGATTTGATTCTCATCGATTTGTCAAGTATCATTTTTGGTGATGATGTTTCAAAATAATACGTCACTAAGGAGAAGTTTGAAATAATACGATGTTTGGAATGTTTAAAATAATGTGATTTGATGCAAAATAATATTAATGTTAATATTAAACTTACCGAAACAACAAATTTGATTCTCATTGATTCATCATGAAACATAATTTGATGCTCAAATTAAAAATAGAATGAGGAACGGGAATATCCCTGAAAATTATATTATTAGAAGACTGATAAATGAGTGATTTAATAGAAGATTGTTATAATAATAAAATCACTCTTTTGTTAGTTTCTTCTCATATCGTTTAAAAACGACTAACATGAAGCAAGTTTTTATAATATGTTTTTATATTTTTCATGTTTTTAATCTTTCAATTTTTAAGTCACCCAAGTTTTTACAGTAATGTACAGTACATATATACTGTAGTTGATATTTCATTCCTCTCTTATTAGAATAATTTGTATTATTCACTTCAACATGGTTTAGTTTTGTTTATTCCTCTTTTGAAATCATGTTATTTCTGTTATCCGTCTATTCGGCCATTCGTCACGGTCCTCGTCTCGAGAGTGGCAGTTAACCGGGGTTCTACTGTATACTTCGTACATATTACTCTCTCATATCATGTTTAGTGTACTCCTCCATAATCTGTTATCTTCAATTATTTATAAACCGAATTAATTTAATTGATAAAAATTGTTTAAATTTCACCTGTGAATTTCGAGAAACGGCTGGAATAGTGAATTCAAAGTTACATATAAGCTCAGCTGTTAGAATTGTGACTTTCGTTAGAAAGTTATTATTCAATGTATTTTTTGTTTTCTTCACCAGATCTTGCAGGCTCTTCAAACTCCTAACTCCAAAATATGGTGTTATTTTTATAGTGTAATACCCGTGGCGAAGCGTGGTATACTTAATTGGTCATCACCGGGTATATTTCCTATAGGAAATATACGCTTTGCCACTAAGTAATACTAATATTGATCCATCCTCTGTCTACTTTTGTAGAACTAAACTGAATCTATGTGACACTAAATTCCCATTCGCCCATTTTGATATCGAGATAAAAAAGTTTCTGTGTTTGGAAGTCATGAAACTGCACTGTTTATGCAAGAAGAAAAGCATCTGAGCCATTTATGAGCTTATGATAGAAGATTTTGCATATAGCATTCAGAATAAAGTGATGACGTTGGATGCTGAATTTATATTATAGGATTGTGAGCAGCAAACATGATATCTCTTCTTCATCATCATTCTTCGTCAGCAAGCAAATTAAATTTCAGCAGCATTCTTAGGGAAGGAAGTCCAATCTACCAAGCCCAAACTTATAATAGAACAAGAGCCGAGTATTTTCTAAATTGAATGAAGCGAGCTCTTAAGAAATTATAAGTTAACCAGAGAAACATTTACAAATTAACGTTGAATCTGCAGCCAAGATAAATATTGGAAAATGGATATAGAAATTGCGTACCGCAGGATCAAAAACCATAAATAATGCTTTCCGCTGCTTCTACTACCCTTCAACTTCTATAGCCACCCCCACAAATCCCCCCACCACCCATACCGACTACTGCTATTCATCTTTCCAAGCGTCCAAGTCATCCTTCCGTAATTCAAGTTTATTCGGTGAAGAAATTTGATTCCTTACTGTATTTTGGTGCTTTTCCAACCAGTTTATAAAGTTTAAATAATTTTCAGCATTCATAATAAGCAGTAAATTGATAAGATTTGAGAACCGGAGACTAATCCAAGATGTTTATTTTCATGAGAAATTAATAATAGAATTGTATGTGATAATCAATTTCCTTCACGCTTCACGCCCTTGTGATTGCTAAGTACAATTGAAATAATGAAGAATTATTTGAACTTTCAACTGTTAATTAACGTAATCAAATACATTAGTGGCCGGTTGCAGAGACATCCGATAAAATTAATGAGCTGTTAATTTAGTCACGTGATCCAGCATAGTGGACCGACAAGAAACTGGTGTAAATCCACCTCTTATAAACATAACAATACAGAGAAGACAAAAATTACTCTAATACTCCAATCTACCCCAAGAGAACACACAGACATAATAGCAAAAAAGATGGTGGGGTGGTATAAAAGCATCTCTGTGTCTGCTACAAGTCATCATGTTATTTTAATGATATAATATCACATAATAATTTTATTAGTATTATTATTTATTAGATGATAAACTTGGCTTTAAATTTTGATGTTCATTCAACTGTTCAGACACAGTGTGTGGTGAAATGTTGTGATATCTATACATAATGGAAACACTAAGGTAAAGATGATTATTCGATGATCCATAACGAACTGCGATGTATACAGTATAGTTTGTCGACATGCAGTCATGTTTTTTATGTGAGAAAACGAAATTTGTCTACTTACTGACTGGAGCGCTTTCAAGTTTCAAGAAACCCATTGTCAACAGTTGACTATTGACACTATTGAAACTATTGATATTTTAACTACTATTTACCATTACTACCATTTGACAACTATTTAAATTTCGTATCACTTGTTTTTAAAATAGAATGACAAACAAGTTTCAACACCATTGTTCCATCTTCAGAGTACTAAAGTTTGTAGTTTGTAGGTTAACCTAATGCCTAATAGATAGGTAAAATGCCTGGTTGAAATAGGGGTGGCAGTGAAGGAAAAACAAGTATGCTAATATTTGATTACATCTGAGTGTTCTCATCAATTTTGATGTTCTCGATCAAAACCAAATTCCTGCCTAATCTATTTCGAATTGTCTCTCGCTCAACTCCAATGATTAACCATGACCGCCATGCAGCTAAAAATTCTGGTCCAAACCTCCTTCACCAATTATCGAATATCGATTGACCGCTTTGAAGGTCAAACCGACCCTCGAACATCTGATACTATAAATACAGCTGAGAAACGATCAAAAAACGGAAGACGAATGAAAGCTTTTGCTGACGGGGTCATGCCATCAGTTAAACAAACACGCGTTCAATTTCCCAGTTGAGCAGTGAGTGTCAAAATAAAGTCGAGCCAAGACGGGTGGTAGGAGAAAGTAGTTCTTTTTAGGAAGTAAACCACCTGACAGGTTTGTTCTGCGCTGAAATATGTTGAGCTTTCATCTCCGGATTGTATCCTGCTTCAAAAAATCCTACTTGTCCTTTCCTTTCCTCAGAACTTATTCCATCATGCGTCATCATCTCTCATCATAAAAATTTTATGATCTGTTACGAAGAGTTTTCAATATTATGTTTTTCGTTTAATCGGAGATAATATCGTAAATTATGAAAATAGTTTTGTAGATTTACTCTACATCTTGAAAATCAATTAAGTCTATTGGTGAAATATAGTACAGTAATACTATCTCTAGTACATAAACTCTGTATATAAACTAATAACTGTGACTAAAGCAATTGCATAGAAGAGAATGAGTTCTCTGAATATTTGAGTTAAGCCCACATGAGCTCTAGCATTGTATGAGGGTAATTTGATAATTAAAGAGAACGCCTAGCATTAGATCAAATCAGAACGATAATCGTTATAAGTAGGAGTGAATTAAATAATGTGATGTTTGTCCACTGTATAGATACTCCAGTATTATTGCTACCAGATTGAATATGATTTTTTTTATCGTATGGCTTTTTATTGGTGGAGAGACCCTTACGGGTAGGTTCCACCTCGCCTAATTAATATGATTATGAATTGAATATGATTATAATTCTAGGATTTCAATCTCCTTGATTTGAGAAAAATACAGTGAGCATAATTATGATAGCAACGAATGCTACAAAACTTATTTACCAGAATGAAAAAGTTACTTGAAATTTTGGCAGTTTATAGCTTTCCTTTGTATTTTTCATCAAAGAGATAATCTGTGATCTTGAATTTCTGATCCATTATCTTTATGCTCTATACTATCATTGTCAACTTGCATGTGTTATTAAGCAAGTGAAATCATTAATGATTAATTTCAAGATATATAATATTATTTTCTAAAGTTTATCCGAAAATTGTTGATCTTTATAAAAAAATGATCTCGGCAATTAATTAATAAGGCTAGGCGTACAACGGTTAGTCAAGACACGACAAGACGAGATTAGTCACGTTTAGTCACAGTACTTTTAGACACAGTGCTTATGAAGCAACACACACCGATTAGTCATTGCACCTGTGTGTGCTGCTTCATAAGCAGCTATGTGAATTATTGTGACTAAACGTGACTAATCTCGTCTTGTCTTGTCTTGACTAACCAGTGTACGCCTAGCCTAAGGAGTATCTTCTGATGTAAGGTATCTGCATCTGATAAGATCTTGAGTTGTGTTCATATTGGGGTTTACGAGGGAATTCAAAATTAAAAGATGGCTCATATTTTGACATACAATTTCAAATTCATTTCGAACGAACGCAAACGCAGCCTGAGCCATGAAAATGAAGTATTCTTCTTGCAATTCTTGAATATTTCTCACACAGTTTTTAAGTGGAAGAGGGGGCTCTTATGCCTCAACTTTGTCCACAACACTTATGTAATGTACAAACTGGAAAATCAAAATCAAAAACAATTAAAATCAAATCAAAATCAAATCAAAATCAATTATCTATCATTTGACTGTGTAACATGTTTTCAAATAACCGTATGTTAAACTGGATTGTTGACGTTCTTATGCGGATTTTCATATGTTCTGACAATAAAATATTTCAATTTCGATCTCTGGACTTCCTAATCTCCCCAACTCTTTGTTTTGTAGTATCAATTCAATGTTGTCTGTGCAAGATAAACATCACTCATGGTGAAACTAGTGTTGACAAACAGTAGCATCGGTAGTTAAGCAGGAGACTACACATTATGGAAGCATGTTGTCAGGTCATTGTGTCATATTGGGGAGATAACGACTTTATAGTGACCGTTTTACTAAGCTGGTCCTACTGGAAGCAAGTTTCCCCACACCAAGCAAGTAACCACAGGGTGCAACTCGTATAATTTATGGAGAGTCCGAGTCGCTACGGTTACATACGGACCAGATTCGGGGGGCAAACCCCTTCTAGGAGTAGTAGCAGCAGCCACGAACATCCACTCAACACAACGAATGTGCGTCCGTCCCCTGGTCTGGATGGTCTCTTTATGGGCTCGACCGAAAACATCTTTTTCTAGTTATTTCAGTCTCTTGTACAATGGTTGTTCTCAGCGGACGTTGGTTTATGATTTATTGCAATTTGAAAATCCCAGTATCCTCAGTGAAACATTCATATAAAACAGCTCTGTTCATCCAAATTATAACTACTAAATTCATAATCAGTTGAAATTTTCGTACCCTCAGTAAACATCCATTTGAATCCACACTGTTTTAAGGTCAATTCACACATTAACGACACGACGACGACAACGACTTTTTCGAAGTGATCTACGAAAGTAGGTATATAGAGGTGCTGGTGATAGGTCATCTTATCATTAATAAATTAATGATTAATAATTATAGATGAATCAATTAATTATAGTTTATGAGTCAATATTGTCATTTTATTGCAAAACAATCTCATCCAAGTCATCAATTTTGATACACATAATAGGCATGGTGAAAAGTCTAGCTTCTAGCATTCATCAACAAGGATGGACCAATCAGAGCATGGGCTGGTGACGCATTCGCGGAACGAAAAAGTCGTTGTCGTCGTCGTGTCGTCAATGTGTAAATTGACCATTATTCGGATTATAATAATCGAATTCGTAATCCATTCAAATTTTCACAACACTTATTGTATCTCAATTTCAATCCATACAACCCATGATTTTCAGTGTTGCTAATTAATGTGATGCTCTGATGCTCGTTAATATCTCGAGAAATTTAATTTCACACAAATAAAACGATTCTATTCTTACTTACTTACTACTTGGCGCTGCAACCCATTTAGGCCTCCTTTGAAATTACTCTCCATTCGTCTCTATTTCTAGATTTTATGAGCAGCTTGTGATTTGAACGAACTGTGTTACGTCTCCATCCTATTTACGGTTGAGTGTTTATGGGAAGAATGTCCTGGTAATAGACATTTATTTCATGTTCAAACTCCGCCGTTTCATGTAAATTCAACACAATCACATAATTGTTAGTACTGTACATCGGATCTTATATCTTTGATAAATTCTCTGTCATCCACATGAATTATCATGATAAGAAATCTCATCTCATTTCAAGACCAGTTATAGAGTCATTCCGTCAATTCCTTCTTATGAGTTCAATATGAAATTTTTTCGTGAAGTACACATTTAATCCAAACGTCCCTTTGTGGAAGTTACAGAAACATGCACTTTGCAAAAATAGAGATTCCTCTCACAATTTATTTTTCTTTAGTACAAAAAACATGATAGTTTCGAAATTTAAACGGATGATAAATCCATTTTTTGAGAATGTTGTTTGCAAGGATCCAAATCATAATTCAAAACTAACTAATATTGAATGGATTCTTGACTACTAAAGTTTGAATATAGAATATCAGTTAGCCTTTACAGGGGTTTATGGATCTTTAAAAGAACAGATACAGTATAGTTAGAACGTGAGAGAACTTGAGAAGGGATGTTTACACGAAATTGCTAGTGGAAAACATCTTGTGTTTTATTGACTGGCTGTGAAGAATATAGCTCTTCAACCCAGACAACCCATTCAACACATTATTATGTAACAAACCCCTCCTGTCATAAAAATTATGGTTGCTGTAGACGTCGTTTGAAAGTACACTATAGCTGAATGGGTGTAACTTACAACAAGACTGATGTGATGGACATCTGGACTAATTTTCGTTTGTTTTTCATCGTTACTGTGGAATGGAAAAGATGATTTATTCTTTCAAAATCCTATCGCAACCCTTCTTATAATAATCTCCCCATTGACCGGCTTTTCCAATTCTCAGTCCCAAATATATGAGGCTGTGGATCCACTCTGTCGTGCCCTAGTCATCTGGGACTTACAGTCCAAAAATATATAATGAGAAAATCATCATAAAGTTTATTCTCATGATCATATCATTACGCTCATATTTGTGAGAAATTCAAGAAGGTTGCATAAAATTTACTTTGTGTATTGTTAAAAAAAAAAGGAAATGAATTCGATTTTAATAGTTCTTTCAATTGATATATAACAAACTTATTTGTTAATTCAGTGATAGTAAAATGAAATAAGATAGTGAAATTCAAATAAACTAACTGAAGTTGATAACAGTTTGGTAAAAAATTCAGACTGTGAGGTGATCAAGATGATGATTCATTGAGCAACACATGTGACACTATCACAGCTAAAATTAATTTTAGTTAAGTTTGAGAGAATGTTTTTGATAACATATTTCAATAATAGAATCAACCAAACATTGGTTTATAGGGAAATAGACCCCATTTCTCTTCAGATCAGACTTTTAATACTTGAATTATTATTGTTAGAAGAGAACCAAACCATCAAATTGAAAGTATTTGAGAATAATATTTGTGAGCAATTTAAGATGATTGCATAAGATTCAATTTGTGTAATGTTTTTTTTTTAGAAAAAGGAGAATGAATTTGATTTTGATACTTTTCCAATTGATAATAACAAACTTATTTGTTAATTGTTAATTCTTATTAGATCCTACAGATCCTATTTGTATAAGATCCTATGTATACAGATCATAAGATCCATATATTTGCCGTGGAGGGTACTAAAAATGATAATTATTTGATGAAAACTTACAATTTTAGTTGTTTCATGCAATCATTGTCGAGAATGTAGCTCACCTGAAAAATAATGAAGAGATTAGATTAGACTAATTAAAAATCAAATAATTGGAAGCATTCCAAAAATTTCAATCCAATTATGTTAGAAAAATGTTGCAGTATAACAAAGCATTTCCTTTGATCTTCACTACTAGTGCTGATTACACTTATGTAAGTTTCAAAAATATTGGAGAGTAGCTGTCTTGTGATCAATTCTACGAGGTAAGTGACGGTTGAGATGAATTTTATTCGCAGGTACCAAATAATGACAAACTTTTTATTCCGCTACTTTTTATTCAAGAAATCAAGTTCTGGTAAGTTTAGAAATACATTAGCGTTGTAGGGTTACATTTTAATTTCATCTTGAACCAAATTTTATCAGCACATAACTTTTAATGATAAAATCTTCACTTCAAGAGATATGATCAACAGAAGGTGAAGGTCGAAGTTTCTTATCAGTTCATTATACTTGAGATTTTCTTTTAAAACTTTTTCACATCCAATAATATTACCTTATTATAAAAGTTTGGAAATTTGATCTCACTTCCCAATATCAACTTTTCTGGAGGAATCAAATAAGTGTCACGAAGATATCAGGTACTCACGGGCTTATCTATGTATTATCACTTGTAACTTAAGGAAAAAACCCATATTAAAGAAGGTTCTCCGACCGATGATGTCCCTTGAGTATACGCTGGACCGAGATATTCTATATCAGAAGCAGGTTAGTGAGATTGCCTCAGAGATTGCTATGATCCCAGGAGTTCCAAGGTAGACGACGCAAACTGACTGCAGTGACAGAAAAATAGGCTGCGATATGAAAAAGAAAATATCTTATATCTTATCATGGCGATTTGAAGTGTGGTGGTTTTTGAAAACTTCTGAAACTTCATCATACGGATAATCGACTTTTGGTAGAGATCGAAATGAGTTTTTATACTTGGAAAACGCTGCGCCAGGTTGAGAATAATTTGAAAAAGACACGTTCATCATCGAAAACTCAAGTGCGGACTGTAGAGAGGGTCAAAGAAATTTCTTTGCACGTGCAGAGACGAATTTAATTCATTTTTCAAGGAAGCGCTGAATATCTCATTGAGATTACTAACCAATCTCCAAAGTCATATGCAATTATTCAAAGAAATTATTTTTAGTCATTCATCATTCCCCATAAGTAAAAGTGTACGGAAACATTTTCACACTTATTTAAACCAAAGACAATTTTAGTACTAATAGTCTTTCAAGTAGGCCTACTTAAGTAGTCAATTCAAGTACTAATAGTCTTTTAAGTACTTAAGTAGTCAATTCAAGTACTAATAGTTTTTTAAGTACTTAAGTAGTCAATTCAAGTACTAATATAAGTATTAAATTGTCTTTGTTTAAGCCCAAGAAGCAAAACGTGGAGGTAGACCACTATATGATGGTATTACAATAAATCTCTTGTCACTTCCGACAAAAGACTTGGAGTCTTGAAGTCTCACAGGAGTCTTGGAATTCCAATCAATTAGAACAATATAATTTTAAGCAAAGGAACACTGAACCATGCTGAGGGATTCAATTTCCTTTCACTGAGTGTCATCCATTATCTATTACATACAGATCTCGTGTACAACTGGATAGAACTAGCAAGTTCTGAAAATTATTTCAACCAAATATTCAGTTTGTAGGTGGATGGAAGAATGAAATTATATAAAAGATAAAAATGGAATGAGCTTAAAAATAAACAGAATCCTATTTACATATGGGTACGAAAATTTGTATATGGTAATAAATGTGTATATTTGTATATGGGTATGAGAAACGAACATAACTTTCTGGGTAAAAAATCATGGTTCATTGGCATGTTTGTTAAAGAGTCTCATCAATTACTTTTAATTTACTTTTAATTAAGAGTCTCATCATATAATGTTAGTGTGATGAGTATAGACCAAGAAATGCTCAAACTTTTAATTTGTCTGTTATTCTTATCTCCTCACTAGCATATTATTTGATCAACTATGAACGATTCACTCTAATATAACATAATTTACATAATATTATCAAAATTTTAGAATAAACATAATTCAAATCTATATTATATTATGATATTCACTCATATGATCATTATGTGCTGGTAGTTACACACCACCCTGCAATCTACATTTTAATCATTATTTTGTGAACCATAATTTTGTTAGTTTTATGCTGTATCTTACTGTGGAAGTACGCGTAATGAACGATTTTCACAAACATTTTTGCAATCAGCCTGTCCTGCTTATAGTTGCAATCCTTTTATCGACACTTGAATCAGGTTTTTGCAGAGTCGAATGTTCCATGTTCTTTATACTATAGACGAAAAATGTTTTCGCAATTGTGTACCTTTCATCAGTGCAGAATGACACTGTTGATAGGGCGACACGTTGCAATTTATCCTCGTTGCCTGCCTCTATGAATGAGGGACTTTTATAGCACTCAATCAAGCGTATATCACTTTATTACTTTCCAGACTTTGATGAAATATTGAACAACAAGGCACCTCATCCAAGCTTCACGAATAAATTAATAGACCGTTCAAAATCAACCAGCTACACGGGCACAAAGGAACAGTGACAGATCAAATGATCGCTAACTGGGTTATTTTAGAACATGCGCTAGTGGACACGACAATTCTATAATCAGAGTTTCAAATTGCCTTATCAGCAACACACCCTTTCGATAATCAGCGAGAAACTAATCGGTGAGATGTCGATTATTCGATGCAAGTGAAGCACAATTAATGATCTCTGATCATATTCAGAGTTTTAAACCATTCTATATGCAAAATAGACGAATTGAAGAGAATGTTATTGACTACATTAAAAGAGCCTAAATTAGAGGTTGAAAATTTGCATGCAACGCAATTGAACAATGTATAGTTCAAAAGGTATAAAGATTGTAATGTCAATAATTGTTTTGATACTAATAACCTTTAGTTATATTTTTACCTACTTTTTCTTTTTTCTTTTTTTGGTGGGGATGATGATCACATATGCTTTAAGCTTGTGCGTGGGTAATGGAAAGGATGATGATGAGACATGAAATTTGTGTCTGTAGTTTTTAAGATCATAGAATAATAAGGTTTAAGTTACAGCTATGAGATGTAAGTGGAAAGTATGTGTAGCTTTTGGATGCAATATTTTTCCATCTAAATATTATAGTATCATTTGTAGAGTTGATGTTTATATTGTGAAACCTGTCTATGATTAGAACAAAGAGTCAATCAAAGATGAATTTTGTGATGACCCATTCATATAGATATCTCAAAATAAGGCCGCCAGGGAATTTCCTCCATGAATAAGCCCAGTAAGGAAAACGACCGACACACGCTAGGCTTTGTGAGCTCAGTCATGACGTATCGCAATATCTGATAAACAATGACAATCATTCTGATGGGATATTACTACGTTATCATGAATACTGCCCAAATCATAATGCTGAATACACAGAATACCGAACTTGTCCAGCTAATCGGGAACCACAATAGCTGGACAAATCTATCTGATAGGTTTGTTGAATGCCTATAGAGAGCAGCTCCTATAATAAACATAGCACACTTCAAAAGGAACGAAACGGCAACCCCATTATACGAAGTAATATGTGGTACATTACTTATATAACACAATGAAGCAGCTGAGAAAGAACTGTTTCTTAGAAAGTGAACTGTTTCATTCTCAGAATTCTGAGAGTAATATAGAGCGAAATTGAAAGAGGTGGTATGAAGACTTACAAATTGGCAGGCAAAGAACAACAATGAGTTTATTGTTCACACCAACACTTGAGTCTCTTCAGCATTCATGCTTGATAGCAAACCATTTTCTTCTTTCTTTTATTCAAAATACAATCCTTTTGAACTCGAGGAGTCTTCTAAGGAATAAGAAAAAACTGAGCTATATGAAAAATAAAATCCTGCAATTTTCCTTATTGTTAATAGGGAATAGTGAATTCATTTAAGATAGTATCATCTTTCATGTATTTTAAACACTCTCATAGTCATTTCATTCTAAGGAACCAATAATAGACTAAGTAGTAACCCTTATTGATGATAGGTTGAACTTAATGATCGAATACACATTTAGTTACCCTTGAAATACTTCTGACGTAGAGGAAAATGGGAACGATAATAATTAAAGTTTTTAAGTTTCTAAAGTTTTTAAAATGCCAAAGCGACGTTCTAGTACAAGCAATCACAGTTAACTGATGTTTTAAGCTAACAGGATGATAAAACCCATTTGTTTGCAGTTCATGAAAAACAAAATCCTGCAATTTTCCTTATTGTTGATAGGATTATTGGCACTGGAGAATCCATTTAAAGTTTATTGAGGGTATTTCAAGCCTCCTTATCTTCATCTTGTGATGGAGACGAAAACGGTATTTCATGGGAGGATGAAGAAAGGAGGAAAAACATATAGAAAAATATCAATATTGATGAGAAAAAATATCTTCAAATTCTCACTCACACGGTGACAAATTACAATTTCGGATTGCTCATTTTAAGGTATTAATTCAGAGAGATTAAAACTCTCAACATTGAAGGGTATAGGAGGAAATTTTCACTATCTCCATGTTGTTCAATCTGTCATGTTGTTTCAGACATGATTTAAAAATAGAAATTTGAAAATTTCTAAAAGTTTTTCCTATTATGAAACGATTCCACAACATCGATGTTTGTTCTACAAATTTTATTATGATTTAAAAAGCCTGAATATTATCAATTCCTCTATACTAATCTCTAATTTGGTGGACCATGATTCTGTGCTAAAACCAACACAACTTAATTGGCATGAAACCATAGTTCTTTAAATTGAAGCGCAGATAATTTTATCTTGATAAGGTACGAAATACTGTAATAGGTATAGAATTGGCATTGAATGAAGTGTTCAGTATAGTAAAAATGACAATATCTTCAAGTTACTTCAATCATGGAGAGGTTACACAGCAAATTTGTACTACAAATTTTGTACTGATTTTGATTTGTACTACAAATTTTATTTTATTTCTCAAACATTTGGAAAACGTAGAACATGCTCAAACATACATACTCTACAATCTCTACATACTTATCATGATGTATAATTTTGATTTTTTGAATAAACTCCTCTGGTGGTGCTGTACCCTCGACCAGAGAAATTATTAATTATTATACGTAGAGAATCTCAAACATACAGGGAGAACGTTGGAAAAAATAGGAATGATGTGGTGGAAACAAAAAATTTATTTGATTGTTCATCATTTTTCCAATTATTATTTTTTCATAGTTTAGTTTAGTTTTTCACTACATCCCAAACATCCACAAAAGTAGACAGAGGATAGGTCAATATTATTATTACTATAAAAATAACACCATATTTTGGAGTTTCATATGAATCAGGAATGTTGCAATTCCGGGCTCAACATTCTGACCTTGAAAAAGAAAATGATTAAATTTAAAGTTAAATTTGTCATAACCTATTTGTTATTACGTGTTTTTAGTAAGGTGGTGCCGGTCATCGCCAGGTATATTTCCTATAGGACATATACCCGGCGATGACCGGTTAAGTATACCACGCTTCGCCACAGATTAGCTCACATATGAGAGGTGTTAAAGAGTTTTAGAAATACTATTTAAATATAAGTATGGCTATAAATGAAAAGTTGAACTATTTTTATGATCTCCATGTTACGTAGGCTACTTGTCAAACCAGCAACAAGATTGAATCGGCACTCGGCAGTATATAACATTGAGCGCAAAGGATTCTCAACACTGCGATCCTATTCTAAGCCAGGGGAGTTGAGGCTGGTTGTACGTCAGAAAGCACATCTCCTCCCAGTACAAACCCAATTCTCCCTCATTCCTGCTTGTTTATTCTTAAGCCGTAATACGATCCCACAGGGAAATGTATGGAAATCCAGCAACGACCAGCAACGAGAACTGGTATCTAGAGTGCCAAGTTCACATTTACTCTGCTACGTTTAACATTTCCGGACTCTGCAACAAACGCACTTGCCGGGAAATATTTGATGGCCTTTGAAAACGTAGTCCTGTTTTCAAATAAGCCACGCCTTATCGCTAAGTGGCTGTGCTGTTCGTTAGGCTCTGGAGCAACAATCGAGTGCTTTCCACATTTACACCAGTAGCGGTAATTGCAGTTTGTCAATTTTATGCATGAAACTTATCAGCTACACCTATAAAATACGTTGAATCATGTTGAAAGTTTCTTTGAATCGGAATAATATATTCCTTTGGCTCTGCACCAATCACAGTATTTGAAAGTATTCTTTAAATGCTGCCAGATTATTAAATATATAATAATAATCTTTAATCGAATGCGGAATCGAAATAATATTCCGTACTGAATCTGCGCTAGTCACAATAGTTTATTTATAGTACCGTTATCTTTTTTTTCGGAAATAAGGATTATCATTATAATTTTTAACCTAGCAGAATTTGAAGATAACGGAATTTGATTCTGCCAGGTGAAAAATTATAATGATAATCCTTATTTCCGCAAAAAAAACAGTAAACTTGTACGATTGCAGAAGAATGTTCTAAAAGAAAACAAATGCGGGAAAACACAAGAAATGATTGTTGATAATACATAATATAATGTTACAATGATACAAAACAATACTAATGAATGAATAGATTACCAACGAGCAAATGCATCTTGAGGTATTATTCTGTAGGCCTACAATGTTCCAGGCTCAGAAAAATTATTTGAAGGAAATTTAATTACGCATGCTTCAAAAAGTGTTCAAACTGATAATATGAGCCCAATATTAAGTTAATGAATACTAATAATAAGTTTATTGATAATTAATACTAATAAGTAAGTACGCTACAATAAATCATAAGTTTTATAAGTTCACCGTGCTTTGGAATGAAGCATGATTTGATAATTAAATTATGGTTAAGGAGTGGTTCGTAGCCGAGGCGGCTAAGGCGTCAGACTGATTAAGTTATCAGCAGTCAGATAAAATCCATTGGGCCAGGGTTCGAGCCTGGTTGACGGAAAAGGATTTTGACAAATACGGCCACTCCCGTCTTTCGGAGGAGACGTTAAGCCGTCGGTCCCGACTGCCTAAAAAGTAGTCGTCATATCTCATCATCACCCCACTCATTACCCACGCACAAGCCTAGAGCTCATGTGGGCATCATCCTCGGAAAAACAAATTGGTAGAATGAAACTATGATTTATTGAAATCTGTTCACACACTTTCAAATTACCACCAAATAATTGATATCACCGAGTATCGCAATTAAATCATTTCGTGAACTATCCCTCTCTCTCGTGGTAATCAACCCTGAGGTTGGTTTGCAGCAGTGCGCCATTCTTCTCTTCTTTCTTCTCAACTACAGTATATTCTCGCAGAAAAAAATGGAGTATTGTTGACCAGGTAGCTCTGTCTTACTTTTGATGTTACTTCTATGCCTAATCAATGAGATGAGTACAATAAATTCATCATTCACATTATTACTGATTATTTCCTTAAAATATTTACTGTCAGTGGAAGAAATTGATTGGTATGATAATATAAACTATCTTCCTGCATAACCTAGTGATGTTATTACTAAGTCATCGCATCCATTCATTGTTCAATATATCCTCCTCCATAAAACCATATTGGAAGCATTGCGCATGCGTAATGATTTCCCTAGCATAAAATTCAGCAGAATATTTTTCAAGCTAGCGATCAAACTCTATAGAGCTTCATCAGGTTTAGACTTTCATAATGACGAATAAATATTTCCCATGCTAGCAACTACATTATCAAACCTTCCCTTATTACAATAAATATGGTGTTATATGACAGTGAATGATTAGCTGCAAATTCTCTTCTAGAAAAAACATAGTTTGAGAATGCAATGATAATCATGAAACAATGCTCTATCAAAATTCATAGTTGCACTTTCAATTTAGCCGTATTGCGTCGCTGTTACCAGCTGGTGACGAAAATTGGCAACGTTGTGGGAAACATTTTCTCGCTCGGAATGGAAAGCTCACTTTAAAATTCAAGACTCTCCCTTCCATACAAGCGAAAAAGGATGAGTATGAAGTTAACCGTGGACAAATAGTTTTTCCCCTCTATGCCACTACTACTAACAGTGATCCTCTCCCTTGGTGATCCTTTTACCAAAATGAAAACAAAGTCAGTCTTCATGTGGTTGATCCAACCACAGTCTTCATTTTCCACCAACATACTAGATTGAGATGGAATAATCTTGTTAGTGGTCGTTCAGAACTAAATTATAATTTTCAATAGACCATATTATTTGTGTTATTTATATATATAATTATGCTATTTATAAACTATAATATTTCTCACCGTCATTTGGGTAAGTTGACCCACATTTGACGATGAATTAATAAAATAGAATTTTCAATTAAAAATTAAATTTCATTATACAGATAGAAATAAGATTGAATAATAAGTTTTGGGAAATACTGTTTAGATTATTCAGAATTATAGTATAACTATAACATTTTTATCAATTGAAAATGGAGATACAATAGTAGTGAGTTAAATGACAAAAGTGACTTAAAATTCTCTTATATCATTAATCTTATTGAGAGTGACTGATTCAACTTCGAAAATCACCTAGAATCCCGAGAATTTAACTCTTAAGAGAAATTTTAACTCCAGAAAATAAAACCAAGATTCAATTACGAGAAATGTTGAGCCTACTTCCATATCTTGATGATCGGTGATCTCTAAAATGAGTTCGAAAAATAATAACTGGATTTCTGCTGCACAGAAAATTGTTTCTTGTCTTAGTAAGAAGTTTCAAGCGATATTCATTTAGATTATTAGATTCCTATTTAACTTTCTGACAGTTATTTTTGCGCGCTGTCGGAGTTGTTCTTCTTTTCAGTTTTATTCTTCCTCGCTACCAACAGCTTTCTTACTCATAACCTTCTTCTTTATCAACTCTTTCTTGATTCTCCGACTTTCCGTTTCCTTCTCCTCCTCCTCTTCTTCTTCTTCTTCTTCTTCTTCTTCTTCTTCTTCTTCTTCTTCTTCTTCTTCTTCTTCTTCTTCTTCTTCTTCTTCTTCTTCTTCTTCTTCTTCACAAACCCTTCTTCTTCTTCTTCTTCTTCTTCTTCTTCATTCTTCTCTTCTCATTTCCTCTCTCATTCTCTTCTTGATATTCAAGTGTAGCAACTTGAGCTGATTTAATATGTCGCTCCTTCTTGGGCTTTCTTACCAGCGCTCATCAGAAAGTTTCCGCTAATGTCAGAAGACTGCATAGATAAATCATGCCAGAAGTATTGGACGTGGTTTAAACAGTTATTCCACTCCGACATGAAAAGTAACTGGTGAACAATAATATATTATTCAGCATGAAAGATTTCATCGCGTTTAATCTCATAAACTTGTAATGGTTTAGACAGTGTTGTAACTTTGGTAGTCATGTGCCAGCCTGATTTCCAACTGTCTGCTGAACTCACATCCTTCTTCTTGCTAATATCTTCAAGATACTAAGTTTTATCAACTTCTTGATTCTTGTATGAACTATTTGAAAGTTTTGATTCCTCGCAATGAAACCAATTGTTAATTATTGACCAAGAAATTGTCCACTTTTATAACCTAAATCACCTTAACATTTTCCTCATTCCTGAGATTGGGATTTCTCTTAAGAAAGAGGATTCTTAAGTGAAGGTTAGTTCTTTGAGAGAAAGTTAGTGATGAATTTTCCAAGTTCAATAACTCAATCAACCATGTATTTTCCTTGTTCATGTGATGTCTCATGCGTAAAAAACTTCAATAACTATTGTATTTTTTCTTTGAAATAAAACTGTTTTATGATAATGATTGTTGAATTGGTTTTCTATTCTAATTATCTCAATCATGCAAGATCTACTTATGCATGGATATTGTACATTAGCTCATGCATGTAATATTAAAAATTCAAACTTACTAGTATTAGAGTCAGGTTGAAAATGATCTATTTCATAGAAAAACATTTTAAAATTCAAAAAACTCATCAACCGGGTTTCTAACTCAATCTCACTAACTATACACACCATGTACTTATTCTGAATTCATATTTACTTCTAAATTTATGAATACTGTAGACGTTACTACTAATCAATATAGCTTGATTATTGGTGAAAGAATTCGTTACTAGGTGAAACCAAACTTAATGAAGTAGAAGAAGTCTGAGGCTGAGGAATATTTTGCTATTGTCTGATGAAGCCCAACACCAGTACGATACGGTCGTCACAATCATGTAAGTTGGGTTATCGACTTGAATGTTTTTTAAAAATCAGTCTAATCCTATCAGTAGAACAAGGAATGGATGGATATACAACACAATATAGAAAGTGAGATTCTAGATATTTGATTGCATTTTAGAACATTAAAGGAATAAAATATAATTTTATATCGAGAATGAATTTCTTATCAGATTTTGAAATCTAAAATATATACTCAATATATTTTCGTGTATTTTCCATTTTTGAATTCATCATATACCTATGTAACAATAAGATGAAGAAAATAGTTTTCATGGATCTGTAATATAAAGAGGATGGTGTGTGATGATTCTTGTGTGTGATAATTGTTCAGAAATAACTGCAAAAGTGCAAGGATGAAGAAAGGCTTCTCTGCAACATTCTGCAGAATACTACTATGGGGCTTTCAATCTTCAAAATGGAGCAATGCTACAATGGGGCTACTACAAAAGTCCACAATCTATTGGTCTAGAAAACAACTTTTACTCTTTTTGTAAACTGTAAGAAAAACATTTTTCTTCTCTCAAGACGGTTTTTCGCTACTCTTGTTAATGTTTTGCTATTCACTCGAACAAAACTGTACTCGTTACAAGCAAGTAGACTCAAATTCTCATAAAAATAGCTACAAAATTCCTGAGACAGTTTTCCCTGCTTTACAGATTAATAACGGTGATGAAAAGAGGAAGCCATGCTCATGACAAATTTTTTTAAGAAGACTGAGCTGTCAGTAGCTGTGTCAAAGAAGAGGCGTTGATTAATGAAGACTGCGAGTGGAAAAAGAAAAATTCCTTCATGTCTCCTCTGATCTTGATCACACATCAATAGGTGTTCAAGAGAAAATTCACTGGGAAGTATATTTTCACATTTTCCCCTCTATTTCTTTCCACTCTTTCCATCTAGAATTCATCTAGAAACCATCTAGAATCCATCTAGAATTCATCTAGAATCCATCCAGAATCCATCTAGATAGAATCCACCTAGAATTATAATCTATCTATCTAGCGTATGGCTTTGGTTGGTGGGGAGACCCGAAGGTAGTTCCACCTTGCCGTTTATAACCTAATTCCATTAGGTTGAAGTTCTATTTCACTTTGCAAAATGTTTACTAATTTTGAAAAAAGGTTCTTTCTATAATTATAATGGAGCGTGTCTTTATTTATCGATGTTATCAATATTATTGCCAATTAATACTTTCAATATCACAAATCTGTTCGTTTGAAAATATATCATCAAACTGTATCTTCTTCAATATATTTCTAATATAAGTGAAAAATATATCTTATCACTCATATTTATCCATTTCATGTGATGATTCATTGACGAAGTTGAATGGATTGTAACTATCTCAATCTTTTAATTTGGAACCCATTATGATTTTCAGTATTATAATTTTCAATTCTCTCATGATGTATTTTTAATGACATTTCCTTTACTTGGATCACTTACTTGTACTGAGAATGCCTTCATTCTTTATTGATTTCAAGCACATTACAAACAAGAAAATTCTGTTAAAGTAACTTCAACATAATTTTCTACAAGTATTTCTTTTTAAATTAAGAAAAATTTACCATAGAATTAAATGCAATAATATGGCATGGAATCTGTCATGTACCCTTGTGCAGATAAATAAAGTTCATTTCCACGAGTGCTATTCAAATGTTTCAAGCTTGAAATTGAGTGCTTGTTTTAGTAACATACTTTCATATTGAGGGATGCGAGTCATGAGAGAGCGCTAAATTACAAGGGTACCATCGATTAGTTCTTAACCGAATCCACTTCTCTGCTATTGGTATTCCATTGTGTACCAAACAATACAATTGTGTTTTGCAGCATCATACAATTCATCGCTCTCTGAGCATGTTTCGGTGTCCGAAATTGAATCATTAGCAATAAGCCAATTAAAAGTTGCTACTCAGTTAATTCTCCCAATAGAATCCCATCCCAATTACATGCCATTCGGTGAACTCAAATAAACAATTTCAAGAAACTTCATGGATGATGGCAGTGATAATTGGCGGACACTCCTTAATTAAACTGATTGGAATCTTTGGCCAATAGAAGCAACTACTCCCCTCCAGAGGTTCTCATTATCTTTCTGATAAGTGGTACTGTCCCTACTGGAATTCAAACTTGGACTGCTCTTCTCTGTTATTTGCGACACTGCTCCTACGTCAAAAACGGTCATATTATTGATGACGTTGCTGCTTTTACAAAATGTGTCAGAATAAATGTTCAGTCCCAGTTACACGAAGGTCTTTCAAGTTCATTCTCCTTAAAAAAATGTCAATTCTACTTATTCATTCAGCTATAATTATAGAGTCTACTTTTTAATTTTTTTTTAAAAATGTTTTATTATTGTTTCTTGAACTAATAGCCAGCGCAAAAGTTGATATTTTTCCCGTAGTGCTATATTGAAAGTGTTTGGGTACTCCAAATATATTTCTTTTGAACTGTAGGTTAATGGTGTTATGGTCTCTGAAATGTATGTGGCTCATTTTATGTGTATTTAAATATGTGAACTTCAATGGCAATAGAGTGAATTTTAATCTACATTTCTTGCCTTCTCTATTCTCTCAGTATGCGAATTTATGAGAAATCTTTCTGACAACATTTTTAGGATACAAAGTTAACTTGGAGTTATTCTTTCGAATGAAAACATAAGGATACGTGAAGATGTATTAATCTAATTGAATACACGTCATGTAGTGTAATAAGTTTCTTATTTTCTTCGAGACTGCTCTCAGAATTCCACTATCTGTATAATAGGAGCTAATTGCAAATTATGAATTCTTCAATTCATTTTTTAAAATACTGCCTCCAATATGTATCAATGACTGTAAATGTTCCTAAATTTGTATTGGTCTAAGGAAATGATAAAATTATTTATATGAAGATGGAGAAAAACAATAATCATCACCAGACAGTCTAGCCAAACAACAATATTGAATTTGGCACGCGTGTACAGTTTGACTTCATAAGGTGCAAAGAACACATTCTTAACTCTCCGAATTCCCTAGAAATTGTCCAGGCTTATCAACAAAATGTTTGTGTATGTGTGTGTTCTCCTAGAAAGAAGCTTCAAATCGACGGTGTACAAGCTATTTTTCTTGGAAGAATACTCGACAAAAACGTTCAAGCCTTGTACACACGTGAAGCTGAGCTTCACACACACTCATATCTAGGTAAGGATAGCCAAGACTGCAATTGCAGTTCCCTTCAATATTGTAGCTATTATTAACTAAGACAATCTACAATTTTGTCTTCATTAACTCAATTATACTCTTTTCCATATCATTGTTGATAGGTAGGAGTATACATTACAGGTCATCGCCTACAACCACAGCATTATTGATGAATAATGTTAAATTGGATTGAGATTTTATTTTTTCAACATTTTTCTCAACGACGACGACGATGATGATGATGTTGATGATGATGATGATGATGATGATGATGATGATGATGATGATGATGATGATGATGATGATGATGATGATGATGATGATGATGATGATGATGATGATGATGATGATGATGATGATGATGATGATGATGATGATGATGATGATGATGATGATGATGATGATGATGATGATGATGATGATGATGATGATGATGATGGTGGTGGATAAAATAGATAGAAGTAGTAGGTGACTCACTCGGGAAATTAGTGCCTTGTCTTGAGTGTAGAGAGCGCCACCGACGTCCGCCGAAACTTCTTGCCTAGCCGCATGTTCTTTGTGGCCGGGGTTCACAAACTTTGACCAGGAGAATCGCCGGCGGGCAGGTGAGACCAGTGTGCCAGTCTCAACACTGTTTCTAGCAGCCTCTGCCAGAATTCCCACGACATCTGGTCGGCAGCAGGAGTTCGTCGATACATCATAATTGCGTTATCTCGACATGCCGCGCATTACGTTTCCTTCCTTTCACAATTCGTGATACTAACTGCCAAAACTTCCTTGATTAGCGAACTACATACTATTTCACAGTAGGAAAAAATCAAACTCGAGCAAATTGAATCAATCCAAGACCATTTTCAATGAAAAAAAAATTAAGTCCTTCCTTCCATAATTCGTGATACTAACTGCCAAAACTTTCTTGATTAGCGAACAACAGACTATTTCACAGTAGGAAAAAATCAAATTGGAGCAAACTGAATCAATCTGAGGCCATTTTCAATGGAAAAACAAATAGAATGACTATCTTTATTTTATCCTAGGAGGGCGTAGCTAGGTCGCTCTCTATACACTTATCTGAATAAACTGTATAAAGTTCAATGTTGACATTTTTCCTGTTTCAGAGGACTTCTTGAATTTTTAGGACATAAAATGGAACAACAGTCCTAATAATAAGATCTTCCTTCGCTTGTAAAGGAATAGGCTATCAACTATACAGCAATCTCATGCCGCAGAAGTAATTCGTGCAAATATACACAAATATACAAGTAAATAGAGAAATATATACAAGAGATGTAATCCTTGAATATGATCATGCTTTTTCCTTGCAGAGTCCATCAGCTGATAATGATGTCGTTAATCTATGCTGTTAATCTAAGTTATATGCTGTTAATCTAGAATCTAGATTCTAAATTATTCTCTAGACTATAGAAGCACAAAAATCACGATAGTAAGAGAAATACTAGGGGAAATAATATAGTCTCCAGATTCCTAGAATATACAATCTAAATTTAACATACAAAATCTAAAATGGATAATAGCATGGAATAAACACGAAATAAATAATCTAGTTTCTATAATCTCACTGGATTCAAATGTAAATACATTACATTAATAATAAATTCTAGATAGTATAATACTAGTATTATCTTAATTAGTAATGGGAGAAAAACGATTGGCAAGAACCAGTGGCGAAGCGTGGTATGCTTATTTGGTCATCGCCGGGTACCTATAGGAAATATACCCGGCGATGACGAAATAAGCATACCACGCTTCGCTACGGGCATGAACCTATTTTCAAGATCATCTTTGAAGTCCTAAATTAGACGATCCAAATGTACAATTCTAGTTCATCTTTGAAATCCTGGAATAGACGATCCAAATGTACAATTCTATTATCTTAACAAGCAATAGGTTAAGAACAAGGGGGAAGAACCTATTCTCTAGATTAATCCTATTCTCTTATCTTTGAATTCCTAGAATAGAAGTTCCACATGTACCATACTAGATCTGATAAGGTTCTCTGAATTTCAATGCAATATAGGGCCTATCCAAAGGCACTCGTGGATTATCCTCTATGTTGGAATTACAACGTTCGTATTTAGCATGCTCGCCGGCAGTATTTCTCCAAGCCTATAGTGCTTGTCCCAATCCTTTGTTTACTGATTAATTTAACAGAAACGCGCTATTCAGCGATTAGGCTGCTTCTGCTGCTGCTGTAGCTGCAGTGGAGCTTCGTGTTGGACCAGATCAGAAATCACTGTATGTAGTTACAAGCCGTGTTTGCTGTAGTCTCTTTGACAGATGCTACATTATTCAGTTGTTAAGCCGAAAACATCCAGACCAATTTTGACGTCGAATGTCACGCTACAAGCTATGAACTGTGAAATTAGAATTTTAATCCGTCATACGTAGACTGACCTCGTTCGTTACGCACTGCTAATGACCATTTTTACCATCACACCGACAAATAGGTTCCGAGCACAAACTAGAATCTAGTCCACCGGCTAATCCCATTATGAAACTCATTTTTCCCAATTCTCATTCATGATGAAATCCAATTAATCTCCGTCAAAGCACAAGAGTTGTCGGTGTGGATATATGGTTGTCAAAATACAGATATTGCATATCTATGCAGTGAATATGTACATGATTATATCTGGATGAGAATATCTCGTATGATATTTCAAATAAAAGACTCAAAGTTGTCATAAATATAAATTTGAAATCAAAATAACGACATACCGGTTTCGGTTGTTACACCATTATCAATCTCTGGTAAACTGGTATTTCTGGAGGAAAAATTCTCGTTGCATACGATGATTGAAATCCAGGTAAACTTCCAAATAAGTTCCGTTACAAAAAAGTTAAGAACGAGACAGAACATGAAACAAATTTTCAACATCATTTATAAAGAGATAAATCAACAGATATTTGGAATATGAAACAGGAATAATCGATTTATTCAAATCAATCACTAGGCTATACACTTCCACATGGAGCAAGAACACAATGATCAAAGGAATATTGTGCTTGTGGTTTATACGTGTGGCAGAACAGTCAAGGCCTGGTAATATATGTGACTTTGATATGAATTGTAATGTAATATTAAAATGATTGACAATTATAATATCAATGATATGTGACTATGACTTATCAAATGATATATGACGATGGATTCAATTTGAATTCAAAATACTTGAAAAAAATGTTTCACAGTAGGTTCAAATTCATGCTTTTAAATAATACAAAGCTATTTAAATCGATACTGAACTCGATCTGAGCAGTATTCTCTAATTTTCCATGGTTTTTGCATTCCTTTTATTTTAATTCCACGTTTCTTAGTCAGATGCATCAGCATTATGTTGATGAACTGTACTTGGGATTCGATTTCTTACCCGGTCCTAATTCATCGTTTTGCAGCGATACAAGGCTAGTTGAATCGATACTGAACTCGATATGAGCAGTATTATTTTAATTTTCCATGGTTTTTGCATTCCTTTTATCTTAATTTCACGTTTCTTAGTCAGATGCATTAGCATTATGTTGATGAACTGTACTTGGGATTCGATTTCTTACCCGGTCCTAATCCATCGTTCTGTAGCGAAACAGACTCCCCTTCACTCGTTCCCTTAACGGCTGCCCATTTATTATGAAATTTAATATGCAGGCTCTTACCAATGTTGGGTAAAGTGCTTGACACTAAATGTTGTTGTGCAAATTTTAAACTGTTGTTGTTTGAAAGTTGAGGATGTAGAGAGGTTGTTACAGGACCTGGGCTCGTACATAATTCAACGAGACTCTATGGCTCTAATATCAGAAACAGCTGTTATTTTAACGGCCAAGCCAGAGCGAGCGTACAGTGTAGGCGACAGATCAGATCAGCTGACTTCTGTAGTCTCTGATGCTTCTGAGGATTGAGATTCTGAATAAATAGTCGTTCTCTTCTGTTTGCTCATGCTCTCCCTTCATTCTCTCTCTCTATCTCTTCTCTTCTCATCATGTAGTTGTCATGCTCGCAGATCCTTTCTCTCGACGTACATAATCTACCCGCTTCTAAAAGCTATTCGCTTTGCTACGGTAAATAGATGTTTCGACGCATTTTCGTTTCCTAAAGGATTTGGAGAGCGGCTTAGTGAGCTTGAAATGTACTGCTTACACACACTTCGAGGCGAAGAACTTTTTTTTACAATTCCACGGTTTCGTGCCAAAACTGCTACAATTCAAATATCCTGCTTGCCAAATACAGTACAAGGATAAATAAATTGGGAATATACCGTGTACCGATTAATTCATCTGGAATTTGGGCAGTACAATATTCAAAACGCATTTCACTTTTATAATCATTGGGAAATTTCCGTTATGATGAAGGTTTGAATAACAGTAATGTGGATAGACTCTTCAATATAATAGCACAGATAAGACATTATAATATACTGTCTATATTAGACATTATAATATACTGTCTATATTAGACATTATAATATAATGCCTATATATAAGACATTATAATATAATGTCTTATGTTATGTCTACATATGTCTATTAGTACACTAGTACACATATTAGTAGTACTTTAGTATACATATTATGTAGTCAGTATACGATAACATTAAGTAGAAAAATTTGATGCATGATTCATAAAACTTGCTGTTTTATCATAAAAAAATCACTTATCAACATTACTCAAACACTTATTAATTATTTCAACATCATATCAAGCTCCATGAAAACAGGAGCATTATCTCTTTTTGTCTTCAAGTACTTATAAGATCAGTGCAGAATCTTGCAGGGCGTAACTCAATAATCCGTCTAAACGACAAGGACGTTGGTAATCAAAACTTCATGTTAAACATGTTCGCTTGAATTGAGTAGTTTGATAAATATTGTTGCCCGTGGCGAAGCGTGGTATACTTAACTGGTCATCGCCGGGTATATTTCCTATAGGACATATGACCGGTTAAGTATACCACGCTTTGCCATGGATTGTTGCTTAGGAATAGTAAGAAATAAATGATTTTTTATTATTATAGCAAGATAGAGAATTGATATTGGAGTGAGATTTACATTATGAATGAAAGATGGATTGAAATGACAGAATACTTAATTTTGTTATTAATTCTTGAGATAAAGAACGAGTGCGATTTGAAAGTTTTGATCTCAAAAACAAACACCTAGAAATATTATATTCTCAGAATTACACATCACAATAAACGTAGTTTAGGCCACTTATGCCTGTGATAAAAAAAAACCATTTGTCTCGCAATGTTTCTTGACAATATAGTGCTCATATGCTTCACGCGTTTTTTCGCGCATTCTATCTTGACAAATCATCTCACGTATTTGCCTCAATAGAAAGACTTCAAAATCCAACCCTGCGCCCTGCACACGTCATAAATAAAGCTGTGACAAGGAGAAACGTGTTCGCGAAACGTTTGTAACATGCAAAGAATCTCCGATTCCTTTCAGCGTGGCTCCAAACATCCAAGTCCACTTTTTACTGTTATATATTTTGTATGGGTTTTCCGCTCGCTCTTCACTCAGTTTTCCTTCCCCCCATGTCTATTTCCCACATAATATTTGATTTTCATTATTATGAATTATACAGTATTTTATATTAGCAATTAGTAATTACTTGAACAATTAAGCCAAAGGTTTAAAAGCCTGTGTAGGAAATTATAATGGAAAATTATCAACAGCAGATTTAGCGTCCATGTAATTAATAAAAACTATTTTCAAAAAATAAATCTTGAATGGCCTTATCTTGCAGTACGAGAAAAGCATCATCTCAAAACATTGAGAATGTTTTTCTCGATTATAACGGTACTTTTAAAGAAATTCACAAAAGAACTCTGATATAACGTCGAATATTCGTGAGTTTCTCTTTCTGTAACAGTATTTTGTGACATGAGCAACACAAATACACGAAATCCGGGGTAAAAGTCCACTCCTAGATGCCGAAATCGATGTTTTCCCAGATAAAACGGTTATTTCTAAAGAGATTCGTGAAAAATTCTGATATAACGTCGAATGTTCGTGAGTTTCTCCTCCTGTAACGAAATTTTCTGACACAATAAAATTACGCGAAAATCCGGGGTCCAAGTCCACTACTAGAAGACACAATCGTTGTTTTCTCGATTATAACGGTATACTTTTTGTAGAAATTCGCGTAAAAATCTGATATAACGTCGTATATTCGTGAGTTTGTCTTTCTGTAACGATAGTATTTGACGTAAGCAACACAAATACGTGAAAATCCTCGGTCAAAGTCCACTACTAGAAGTCAAAATCGACGTTTTTCTTGATTATAACGGTACTCTTTGAAGGAGTTCGCACAATTCCCGAATATAACGTCAAATACTCGTGTGTTTCTCCTCCTGCAATGAAATTTTCTGACGTAAGCAACAAAATAACGCGGAAATCCTGGGTCAAAGTCCACTACTAGAAGACAGAATCGGTGTTTTTCTCGATTATAACGGTACTTTTTGAAGGAATTTAAGTGAAACTCTGATATAACGTCGAATATTCGTGAGTTTCTCTTTTCTATGGTAGAATTAAGTATTTTATCATTCAACGTTGACTTCTAGTCAAATCCTAAGCTTATTACAATGACCTTTCCCATCTCTCCTTTTCTGACTGATCTTATTAGAGGATTCTTAATTAAGTTATCAACTGTTACCAATTTAATATGAAAACAAGCTGGCTTCAAGATGTGGTTTCTACCAAAATTTACTTAGAATTAGATTCTGATATCACGAGAATCCGCGATACGCAGAGTGAGATTAGAATTTGAGTGTCGGTTGTACGGGTCTTAGCTCCCGTTGCGAATTTAATCTCCACTTTGGTTAGGTATCGTTTATAATCCCGAAGACAGAATGCTCTAGAACACTCTCGTGAGCTGGACAAACCCCACTACAATTTAGCTGTAAGGAAATATGGAGCTGTGATTGGTCAGGAACACCCGAAATCGTTCCAAGACCCAAGATCTGCGGTAAGATTCCTTTATTTCTAAAGGTTCATTGAGAAAAATATCTGTTCATCAATTATCTGTTCATATATCTGTTCTATCTATCATTATATCTATTATTATCAAATCTCATCATGTATTTCAAGTTTAAATGTGATTAATAAATAAATAATAGATGAAAAAAATCAATTCGACAACATTATAACGTATTATTAAATTATTTTTAATTTATCACTAATATTATGAATATAATATCATTAGAATTATTCGCCATAGACATTCAGAATTTGAAGACGCTGGAATGGAAGGTGGAAGGTGGAATGAATTATTTCTTGGCCTATTAGTGATATTCCTCATGTTCGCAGATCTTAATTTTTTTTGCGAAGATCATTTCCTTTCTTCTGTCCATCTCCATCCGACTCTTGAGGCACTCGCCTCTGGAAAAACCTCTCATTTATTGGTTCTAAATTTTTCATGATCGGAAATTTTTCTATTTGTTATTTTAACTGAAACCAGATCTTCCTCAACACTTTGTATCAATCCATTGCCGTTAGGCAAGTGAAGCTAGCTAACTATTCCACTGGTCATTCTATGATCAGGAAGCCAAAATATTTGAGTCGTACAAAAATGTAAATATAAGTGAATTATATAATTTCAATAGTCCAATTATGTCTTATTAGATTTATTTGTTCTTGTTTCGGAGCTCAATCAATAACGGATTCCGTTTAAGAATTTTTCTTTCAACTTACTTGACTTTAAACATCATCACAGTTGTACTTATGGTAGCTAATTCAAAACACAGAATATTGCATTATCATTTAGAGCTAGTTAATTCTGCTAAAGCACCTGGATTGAAAATGGATTCATTTTTTAACAATACTGACAAACTGACATGGTTTCACAACAATGGATTTGTTCTATCATTCTTTAAACGTTGTTAAAATATGCAGGCCTAATGTGGTGATTCGTTGTCAGCCCACATGCATTATCAAAGTGAACAAGTCTTTGATCCCATTGACCTTCAATTCCACTTCTTAGATATCAAAGTTAGGTATTATACATGGAAAATGCCAGACTAAATGAATATCAGTAGGAGAGAATTCACACTTCAGACAGAAATAAATTAAGACAACGAGCTCATTGTTTATTGGTATTATTCAGCAGTCTCATTTCCTTGTTTTGTAGACGCTGGAAAATTAAACCAAGGTGGAAATGTTACCAGTCTTCTCATCGTACTTCTTATTCATCACCCCTTTCTTGTCCTTCACTATTCCACCTCTTCCTCTACTACTCCTTCTCCTCCTTCTCCTCCTTCTCTACCTCCCTCTCCTTCCTCCATCATCTTCTTATTTCCCTCATCCATATCCTAATCATCCTCGTTCTTCTTACACCACTTCTCTTCATCTTCAAATTGTCATTTTGCGCGTAGGTGTTAAATGAAATTCTATCCACCTCTCTGTCGAGCTTCTAGATGAAGGCTAATCGGCTTAATTCAAATGAATTAAATTTCCGAGGTAATTCTTGGGTACTCCTCGGAGATTCATAACTGAATTCTTTTCAGGAATTTTTTCCCTATCTACTTTGAACTCTTCAATAGAACAGCAAAGCTGAACTTGATGAATCATTTCAATAGTAGTATCGAGATCAATGAATGAAATAAATTTTCAGCGAGTGAATGAAATAAATCCTAACGTCAAATTAGTTTTCACTTTTTACTTTTTACTTCACCAATTCATACTTGACTTCTTACAAAACGTCAAAAGAAAAGAAAATATTCACATTATTTCATATTCCATAGACAGGCTAATGTATGTTCTTCCTCTTTTTGATATTGTATTCTTGATCCAGTTGCACTCAAGTCAATAAATTCAAACCACAGTGAAACTAGCCTACATCATCTTACATAATCAATGCAAAAAACTCTTCAACAAGCTCCGTAAAATGACGTCATCCTATTGCAGTTGAAAACAATGATTGGCTTTCAGTGCAATTGGTCCATTCTGTTCTTGAATAACTTCGCTGTAATATTTCTTGAATTGATTTCATAATTGATCTATGGTTAATAGGTATAACTCATTACCTGTATTCCAACAGGGGGTGAGAGAGGTTGATAATTATAATAAATATTATTATTAAAATCATCAAGACACTATTATGGTTTCTAGTCACTGCATTGAAATCAAATTTTGATATAACTGAGTTTCGGTGTGCAAAAGTCTTTAAATTTAATCTTGTAAAAATAGAAAACAAAATAGATTTCTTAAAAGTTTGGCGATTAAAAATTTCACTTGTTCTAGCTCTATGACTGATATAAGAGAACCCTATAGAAAGCTCATTCTATCCTCGAGTTACTTGATCTATTAATTACAGCATAATTTATAACATGAGTAATCAGTAAGTAACCTTGATCAGTTTTCAATCATTTATTATTATCCAATAGAACGAGTCATGGCATCATTGTATTATTATGATATTGTGAGACCCATTTTTTAAAGCTGTCAATTAAAACTGAATTTTTGGATCCATAACGAACTGCAAAGTTATTTACATTGAAATTTTAATTACACATTTAATGTTTTTTATTTACAGTAAAATTTGACTCCATGTCGTGAATTCTAGTGTTGAAACAATAGTAAAACTGAAGATTCAAAGACTTGATCATAGATAAAGAAATACATCCTTCATAGTCCAAATTAATATGAACAGTTTCTTATATTATACAATTTCTTCGCCAAATATACATTTTTCTTCTACTTCCTATGATATTATCCAAACTCAACTTGAGATTATCCAAACCGAACGAAATTTTGCATTTTTGCTGCTCTGCTCGTCATAATATGAGCACGGAGGTTCATAATTTCCAAGCCTCAGGACAGAAAGCTGCTCTCTTTCCGCGAGACAAACTGGAAATTAAATTTATAACATGATAGAGAAGTAGGGCTCTCATAGCATCTCCTTTCATCCCTTGTTTGGGCTAAGGGATGAGAGGGAAAGATATATTATTTGTATAAAACAGTCACGTTCCGCCCTAATACGAGTTAGCTGCAAGAATATGTCTCGCATTTAATTTGACCCAACAATGTTGGCTAAAAAACCTAATTGCCTTGCAGATGCATAAGACAGTGAGCTCTTGCTGTTTGTTTCAGCTTCTTATTGAGAGTAATATATGTGAAATAAATTTGTGCTATGAATTTTTGAAATCATTTCAACCACTGGAAGTCTCCAGTAGGAGTCATTGGAGAACTTCTTCAAATAAAATAGTCAAGATAATTCATACTATTTTGAGTTCTTAGTGGAAATATGATATTGAAAGAATACGTAGAAAAGTGATAGTAGAGGTATAAATAAGCATTTATGTAGCCTTTACAAATAAACATTAAGAAATGAGAAGCTTGAAAGCAATTTAAACGGTAAGAACTGAGAACTAAAAAAGATATTAAGGTCCAGAAACCTTATAAAAAAAAAAAATGGAAAGCGTTTCTTATCCAATCTTTACATTTTCATGTAGAGAAGAATAAAATTATAATTTTTGTTTTTTCACCACACAAGTCAATGACTTTTTTTATTGGTAAACAAGGAGTACGTACAACTAAATAGTGAGAGATGATACAATTAATGTTGGTATCAACGTGTACGCACAATTAAATGGGGAGAGATGATAAAATAATCAATGTTGAGCCGAAAGTTACTGAAAAATGTTTACTTATAGTAGTATTTGGTAAATTAGTAAGTTTAATGTATATTAATTTTAGTATTATCTTTCATTTTCCAGTATAGCCTAATCTTTCATTTATAATATTATTTTCAATTATTTATAGTATACCCTCTCATCTTTCATTATTACTTTTAGGGTTGTCTTGTTCAGTTTTCTCCCTCTAACCTTTCAACTTCCCCTTTCAACATGCTCTAACCTCATACTTCCTTATACTCTTCTTAAATACTTCAACTCCCATATTCAAACTTACAATTATTTTTCGGTTTAGTTTATTATTTAAATCAAAGCAAGCAATTTACTTATTGTGTCCTATTCACTATGGGCACGTGAAATCAATTCAAAATAATTAAGCGGGATCATTCTGTAATGTGTTCTCATGAAATAAAATGATTGATTGATTGATTGAGCAGCCTAAATGTTACGAGAAACTAGTATCGTAATACATTGAGGTGACTTCATCCATCTTTCAGAGAAAGATGAATTTCAAATTAATTCTGGAATCACCTGAACTCCAATAAGAGGCAAATGTTCCCATCTGGCAATATTGAGTGGTATCCGGTATTAATTGCATGTGTAAGGTGATAATCTGAATAGCTGAGATAGCTTATAAACACATTCACGGATGTTTCCTTCTGGGTTTAGTGTTCATAAATGCATTCGAAGTACGCGAATTTGTAGTGATTCCATTGTTAGGACCATTTCATGGGCAAGCCACAGTACTAAAGTGGCTGTGTTAGAAGGAAGAGAGCTTCCACAGACTTACTCTTTCTCACCCTCTCGCGGAGAGAGAAAAACTGAGAGAGAAAGGCAGAGAGAGAGAGAGTGAGAGAGATAGAGGGTGTGAGAGAGCGGCAAGCATTGGTTCACAATCCATTGTTCGCTAACCACATTCTAGAGAATTCGGCCACTTGTAAAGCAGCAGTATCACACAATCCGGGAGATATTAGTGAACTACTTATAAGGGATTCAATGCCACAAGTCTTACATGCTGTGTTTTCAAATCGCTAAGTTCACAACTTATGCGTATCACGCACCAAAATATTTAGAAACCAGTCAATATGGTTACAATAGTATTCGATTCTGCTATGTAACACGAGAAAACATTGAAGACTAACGATCGTTAGTGAATTTATGGAGTTTCAGGTGAAAAATGAGCGAGAAGCTATTAAAGTGAATTCTACCCTTTAATTTGTTGATTGAAGAGCTCCTGAATGACGAATCTTTTTATGTTTATATTGGATTTGAATAGTCCCATAAATTAATAAGATAAGGATGAGCTTGTTGGTGATAAAAATCACTTTATGATTATAAATCCATTCTATTTTTATTATATATTCAATGTTCAATAGATCATGAATCGTTTTTACAATATAAATAAATATTATTTACTATCCACTACAAGCGATGTCATTTTAAACAATAGTCACATTTGCTCATTACCAGTCACAGAAGCCTACTTATCTTATTTTGGAATCTGGAGAATCATCTCTCATCATCATCCTTCCCATTACCCACGCACAAGCCTACAGCTTATGTGAGCATCATCCCTCGCAGAAAAAAGAATGATGAATGTAGTATCTAATGATAATTTAGTACCTATTCAACTGTATTTTTCCAAAAAAATAAATTTGTAAAAAGAATAAGTTGAAGATAACAATATTTAAACAAATTGAAAAAAATGAAGTGTCATAACATTATAACATTATTAATTATCTATGTATTTTCTGGCAATACCAACATAAGATAACTTGTGTTGTGTTGGCAGTATTATTCTTATACCCTTATACCACAGATAAGGTAGTAATACCACAGTAAGGTAGTAAGGTAGTAGTAAGGTAGATAAGGTATTACTACCTTATCTGTGCTTATACCCTTATACCCCTTTACCCTTATACCCTTATACCCTTATAACCCTAAATGACGTCCCAACAATAACTATAATGAGTTTCATTTTCTCCATTCTCTATCATTTATATGTCACGAATAAAACGTTCAATAATATAAAATCAATTAGCTTACCAATATTAGAACAATACATTAATGGAGTACATATTATAATATTATGAACAATACATTTGAACAGTATTAGTGAATCGAGGTTCAGAAGTTTAATTCTCATATTGAGAAAGTGTGATCACTTTATTTTTATTACTTAGAAAACTGTTTCCATCACTCCAACTCTTCTTGGAAAACACGATGATCCATCCTAGAACGTCAAACTCTGTTACCAACTATTCAATACAGAAATTTTCCACCAGATTGAGTTGCTTGAAAATACTGTGGTCGCGCATTTCGTGCTATTGGATGTCATCCCAAGTTTCACTCAAAGAATGTCACAGCTTTCCAAACCAATTCAAACTCCCAACAAACGAAGCGATCCGAGTATGTGGAAAGGAGAATAGTTGAGTGAGTTTTCCTTGAAATGCCAATAAAAATCTGTGGCAAATTGAACAAACTACACTGATTGGTCAACATGTTTGGTTGAACGGTCTCAGAGTTCATTCTGATTCGAAGTTTAATCAATCAGAGGAGCAAAAGTGTTTCGACAGTATGAAACAACATGCTTGACTTCATTGATTGATTTATTTAGAGGATTGCACAGTGCACACTATTATTTCCATGGTAAAGTTGTGATAGTCATGACTTTCTTGAGCAACTGTGTTCTAACACCTGATGAGAGATTTGGTCAGAGTTATCCACATAATTAAAATGATGCATTATTCATCAGATTGTTTTGAAGTATTGTATTGGATTGAATTATTCCATTAATTTCATTGGATTGATGTGTCGATCAACATATTTGGGTTAATCAATGGTTGATTAACCATTAATGGGTTGATTACTATGAAGCCCTCAAATCAGCTAGAGGGGCGTATTTGCTCTGAAAAAAAATATTTTAGTCAAAAAAATAAAAATAACATAAATTTACATGTTGCTGGTCAAAAAAAAAACAAAAAAAAAAACAGCATCTTATTCTTTATAATAGTGTATTGTATTCTTTATCTCTCACTCTATAATTTTATCAAAATGATCAAAATTTTAAGTCAATGGTGACGACATTAATAATGTATGTTGGAGTATGATATAAATCTTGATAAAAATTCACAAGTGATTCTGCAGAATGATGAAAATTGTGAGGGATATAATATGAATTTCAAATTTTATTTCAAGATTTTAAAAAATTAGGTAATGTTTGGAGAAACTTTCATCGAACAATTCAATAATTTTCAGGCTTCAAGGTTACAGAATAGTCTCCATGAAAGAATTGGAATTTTATTTTTCAAGGTTAATTCAACTTCAAATGATCGATTCCTTAGTAGGATTGGAATAGGGTAGGTACTTTAGTTGGCCATAAAAACTTACGGATGTGAGAAATAGGGGAGTACATGAAGAAATTTATCCAATTAAGAATTTATTATTATATTTATGTACTTATTTTAATGAGGGTGTTAGTGATTTGCTTTTCAAATACTGTTTCTATATTATTTTTAATAAGCATGGTTAATCAAGCTCTTATTCTGATTCAAAAGTAGCATGTGAAAAGGTACTAATCATAGGAGTATTAACATTTTCAACGAGATTTTATGTTGAAAATTGAAATCTCAAATGAAATCTTCTCATTTTCCAATTAGACTAGCAGTTTCCAAATCATCCGAGAAGTATTTCATCACTAACTGTGAGCTCGAGGATTGTATTATTGAAGACGAAGCAGAGATATTTTGACAAGGAATGTAATTATACAGGATAATGTAATGTGACCGTCTGTACAAAGCAGGACACATTCCAATGTCATACGGAAAACTGGACACAGGCATGTTCCATTAAAATCAAATATCAAACATTTGGTATGTCAGTTTATTTGAATATTATTAAACTGGCACTGATATGATGCAAAGGTACGGCAATATTGCAAAGCTGGGAAACGATTCTCAATATCAAGATGCTCTCCTGTTCCAGTCTATAGACTTGTATTATTTGCCTTTCACCATTCACTGAATGGGTATTGGTACCTGGAAATCAGGAAATGAGGGAAATTGCGGGACAAGCTAGACAATAAGTATGGTTCAGTGTAGATATTATAAGACTAGTCTTATAATATTAATTCCTCTATCAATAAATCCTGTCATCTAGGATGCAATAAATGCGTAGCCGTATAAATTCTCCTCAATATTAAAGCTTCTTAGTAATCTCAATATTTCAACGATCATCAATGGGAGAAGAACAATGCAAGACATTATTATACACTTCTAGTTCTTGAATGAACTTCACTGAATGAATATCACTTCACTTCACTTCAATGAATATCAATTGCTAAGGGATTAGTTTTTGAACTAATGTTTTTTAGCTTGTGTTATAATCCCAAGACTCAAATATTGAAACCACTTCAAGTATTAGCTGATTGAACTGAACAAGCTTTCTTCACTTCATATTTTTACAGCCAGATTAGGAATGGTAGTCTTCGAACGAATTCATGATGGAATATAAAAGCCTTCTTGTTTACTCAGAATGTACAATATTGATTCTTGATGGTCCATAACAGGCTTACGCCAAAAGCTGTTCATTCCAAAATTATGAAAACACTCAAATAAGTCTAGGTTATTTATCATATTTCACAAATACAACAATGTCAACTCTGAAACCAAATACTACTCACACTACTATACTCCTAGTATTGTAAAAGGAAATACGAAATTACCTCGACATCGAGATATCGAGAAAAGAATTCGATAAAATTGTTTTAATTCTTCCTCTTTATGTCCATCATTGAACTGAGATTTCAAGAAACGCAATTTCCGAACCAAAAATAGCAAAAATTATCAATGATTAAGAACTTTAAAATCTTCAGCATTGTGATAGATGCATACATGTATACATACCGTACAAGCATAAATGGTATAATTTGATACAAGAAACATATTTATAAGATTCAAATATGGCAATCACACACATGATTACATACCTCATAAAATCGTAATGATTCGTTGTTTTAACTCACCATTCAAAAATTGAACTTGTCGATAAATAGAAGAAGAATTGATAGTAAGTAGCCTGTGAAGTGTTGAACTGAATAAGAAGACTTGATGTTGTCAAAACCACATATTTAATAAAACAATCTTTAATAAATATGTGGTTTTGACAAACATCAAGTCTTCTTACTCAGTATGGATAACTACCACAACATCACCTTCACTACTACACAGAAAGTGAAGTGTTGAAGACCAAAATTTAAGAGTCCGATCTCACAATTTATTGAGAAGATAACTTCTTGATAAACTCACTTTTCATTTCTGTACAATTTGAATAAATCACCTTGTTTCTTACACTGTTTTATGATGTACATAAGAAACCAAAATTAAAACAATCTCAATTTTTCTCAGATATCTATTGATAAACTGAGAAAAAAATCCAATAAAATTGTTTTAATGCTTGCTCTTTATGTACATCATAAAACAGAGATTTCAAGAAACGCAAGGCAATCAGAATTATTCAAATTGTACAGAAATGAAAAGTGAGTTCATCATGAAGGTTATCAGAAAAAGTGCTTTCATATTCGAGCGGCTCTTGATTCCCGGGCAAATTTCATTAGTCGGTGCGCCATTCTCCTAATGCTATGGACTTCTAACTTCCGCCGACTCTTCAAAGAACTGGACTATTATTCCACGTCCAATGTTTTAATTGAAACTGTTATCAGTCGCAAGCAGAGGACAGGTCTGTCCTACCACTACCTCCCACGTCTTCATTGATGAAGACTCTCTTTTTGTGGCCTTTTGATTATGGACTTCGCACAATGAAACCACTCTCTCCGACGTATTGAAATGGAGCTGGAGGTATTTTCTTTCAATTATCACAGTTATCACGCTCTATCCTTTGTTGTTATGACTTGTTTCATGGTAAACGCTGTGTCCACATCTCAATCAATCAGTAGAGAAATTAAAACTCAATTTCTCCCACTTCATAACCACAGTCTCCACATTTCATTTAATCAATAGATAAATTAAAACTCAATTTTTCCGATCGGTTATAACGACTAATTGCATAGATTCACACCAGACACCAGTCTGGTACAATTCAGTACACTTATCTTCTCTTGAAGCTTAAGTTTGTTTTTGAAAAAATTTCAATTTCAATTTATTTATGTCACACACAACATTAAAACAACATTACATACATCAATACATACAATAATAACATGAAAAGTTAAATAAAAGACAATAGAAAGAATGCTAATCCAGAAAAAAAGTTGTGGTGAAAAAGGGTAGTGAATCGAAAGTTCTCCCAACTACGGATATGCATGTCATAGGAAGGCTTTCAATTCAAGGAAGCAGAGGAAGGATGCAAGGAGAAGGGATGTGATAGTCAGATCAGAAGAACGTCTGCACGTCTGTAAATAATACAATTATATACACTACAAGGAATAAGTCATTTTCACAAGTTTAAAAAATTGTTTTATGACAGTTACTTTCAAGAGTTATAGTCAACTTATATTTCGACAAATTGTGTGTTTGACTAATTGTACTAAATCTGACAACATCAATAATGTTCTCATATTGGAACATATGATCTACTATCACATTGTTCAATCATAGAAAGGATAGGAACCCACAAATAATAAATTAAATAAATGTTCTATGTGAGTACTGAGAACTCTAATCATTACAGATTACTTTATAATATTATACAGATTACTTAATATTTCTATATTCGAATGTATTCGATCTATATTGTATATGACTGTATATTTCTATATTGTAGAATACGATCATAAATTATATACGCATTGGTATACGTATACGTTATTTCTTCTCGCTTGAAAAATGCGAAATACGAGTGTAGTGACATTCATTGCTTTTCACGCTTGGCATTAGATAGATATATAGATAGAGAGATATCATTTCTTGACGTTGCTGATGACCGTAGAGTACAATGGCAAAGAAATAATATCTCTCTATGTATTCATCTATCTATCTAATGCCAAGCGTCAAATTAAAAATGAATATCACTGTATATTGAAGTTACATGGAAATTTTCAAAATCGATGTCTGTTTGTCTGACTTTCAACCCTCTGAATAGCAGTGAACGTGAACTTCTTGCATGAAAATGAATGTTTTGCTTCTTCAAGGCAATGTTTTCACAGCTGATTATCGTTTAAGAAACGCTGAAAATCCTCAGTTCTGCTTTCCTGTGATGTGGGATTGAAAGGTAAGGAAAATGAGAGTTCATTGTTCTAGCCTCAAGTAACACTGAAGATGCATTAAAACTGCGACAAAGTTTCTGCCTCAACCAGCACTTTTCCTAATCAAAGTTCTTCCGTATCCGTTGTCTGGTTAACCAACCACAGGCCGTCAAATTACCCTTTCCACTGGCATCGGTGAGTTTGACTCACAGCAGTGCTAGTAAAGCTCAAGACTTATCCCCCAAACTCTTCAAGAAGTGCAGAAGTCTTGTGGAACATTCTAACCACCAGCGTTCAGACCGGATGACTAAGGCATTCTACCAAGATTCAGCCGGCCTGCAAATCTATAGAAATCCCGAATGTCAAGCTGTGTGAGACAGGCCAAAACAGTGTATTTTTCAACTTTGAGACCAAAACAAGGCGGAAAAACTACAAGAAAACCTACCTCCCAATTTTACTAGAACAAGAACTGTATTTGTCAAGCTGTCTTTAAAGTTTTTATTGTGAGTCTTGATTCAGCATAAAAATTAAAATATAAGTTCAATTTCTGTTGAGAAATATTGCAAGATTAACATTTGAATATTTTTTTTCACACCTCATATTGCAATCTAGTCTAAGAAGACTAATGAGCAATTTTTCTAATCTACTATTATTCAAATTGATAAGTTTAGCAGCTCTCACTAGGACTACTTCTTTTAAATACTAACAAATAACATAGCACGTAATCATAATCACATAACATAGTCATAATAATAAACATTTGAATATGAATTAAACGAATGAATTAACCTCATATAAAACAATAAACAATGATCACTTCTGTTTCAGATTTTTAAAATTTCAATGAATCTTTTTTTGACAATTGATTCTTTCTCTTATAATTATGTACAGTGTACACGCGAAGTACTAATTAGTGTTATATGTACCCGTAATAAACCCGTCTTTAAAGAGTGTCGTAGTCGTGAATAGCTTACTAGAATTAGTAAGTTAGAATTCATTAAGTTTAAACATTAAGTAGAATTCCACTTGATGTTTAAGGAATCATTATATTCTTGTTACAAAGCTAATTTATTATCTATTTCTCATAAACTGTTCAATAACCATTTAGTACTTGATTGTGTGTTATTGCACACAATGTTTGCTTATTAGTATGCAATACTTGAGTATGGATAGGCGTTTGAATTGTGTAATTAAATTAATAGCCCAATCCCGAGCGTACTACCGGTATTAAATACTGTATACTAATTAATTGTGTTACTGATTGTACTATCCCATTAAATCATTATAGTCGCCACTGTAATACATTTCACAAACTTTATCATGATTCGATTATCTTACAGTACGTGCGCCTCATGTAATGTACATTTAGATAAAAAATTTTGCAATTGGTATCTCGAATGCATATTTATATCACAACGGAGAATATTAATTATAATAATAGAATCATCTATAAAACAATAGAATAACAATCAACTACAATATTCATCAATCAACATATATGAATTGAATATCGGATAATATAATGTTACGTTATGGAAGCACTCCAAATATTTCTTCATATAATGTTCAGACACATTTTTTCAAAAAAATAAATAAATAAAAAGTATAAATACAATACAATTGGAGACAATGGTTGAGTGATATCATTGAAACTGAAATAAAAGTATTGTATTGGTTTTTACTGGAATCTTCACATAATACATATATTTCACATTGATAAATTGGAGCCCAAGCCCGTAAACTGTAATAATTACATTGATTCAATTTCTTGAACGTTGAAATTATAATAATATCTCACTATTAACAAAGTAATTTTAGAGCATGTGACTCTTCTAGAAACAAGATAACTATTGTGAAGATTCTAATTGATATTTTTCCTTGATATCCTGTGATCAAGGCTAGCTGACTTATCAGCTAGACTTTTCCTATACCCTAGACCCTAGACTGCTAGTTAATAGTTTGAAGAAACTCCTGAAGATAATGAAAAATTCCTTTGAAGGAACCCCTGTGATTTCTGAAAATTTCACATGAGATGAAGTTGCCGTTGCCATCAGGAATAATTCATAGACAGAATAGTTCTTCAAGAACAATAATAGGATGTGGGACAGAGTATGTTGTGAAAATACTGCCCTCTCACTCGAAATGATCCTAGTCAACGAAGTATTGCAAGTATAAAAGTTAAGCCAAAAAATAATCTATGGGGGCTAATTGAACTGTTTAATCAAATGAGTACTCTATCAATTATTCCAATGTACTATATTAATTCAAATGCGCCATTGCTTGCTTAATTGGGCACCACAGTTTGCTTGAGCTTGGGAGAGATTTAATTCTCTTGGATGGAAAAATGAGATAGAATTAATTACACAGATTTATCGCCTCGAAACATAATTCTTTCTTGGATATTCTCCCCAGCGAGTAGAAGAGGGGTTGATTCCTGGAACCTTTCAATAATGGGGTTGGAGCTGTTCAGAAAAATGTACCCAGGCGTGAAATCCCACATAAATGCGAAACATTACAGATGTTTGTAACGGGAAAATAATTTTTCTGTGAGTTTTTTATATTTTTCAGTACGGTATTACATTAAAAACACACATATCTTGATCAAGTGTGAGGATGAAGGATTTCTACAAAATCCCTTTTCATGAATCATTCATAAAACCCATCACAATAGGATCCTCGTTCATGGAATATGTTGTAATCCAAACAATATCGGAATGTTGAATCCTCTAGCATTGGTATTTTAATAATCATATTTGCAAAAAAGTAATGAAATTTCCAAGCCGAAGTTAGAAACTCCCAACACAAAATGAGTTCTACACATTATTTCTCGCTCGTTGATCATCAGCCGACCTATTATAACAAATTTCTGGAGGTAGAAAGTCGATTTCAAATTCTAAAACTCGGTTGATTACCGAGTATTTCATAGATATTGGTTGGAAACTACGTCAGTATTGATCTCTCAAGAGAGAACTTCATCGCAACAAAATGATCAGCCCTATGTGAGCATTATGTTCTCTCGTCACTTGCATGTTATGATGAAAATGTTTTGAAACAACTTGATGTCCAACATGTTCCACCAAAGGATAATATCAACATGGCTCGTAGTTTGTTCTTGTTGGCGCAAAACTTTTTATACAAGAGATATAAATTGCTTATCGATTATGATGAGCTCAAACATGTGAAAGTCTGTATTTCTGAAACAAGTTCTATATTTTTCCCATAACTTACTTCTTCAAAAAATGATGAAAAAGTTAAAATGTAGTTTGATTTTATTCAAATCGAAAAATTGTATGCTAGAGCCCTTTTATGCATGCGATTTCCGTCGTGCGACAGAATGTCGTACGATAAATTTTCTGTCGAGCTACTTGAATTTTCTAATGTAGCACATGCGATCTGAAACAACACGAAAATATGTTTTGGAGTCGCGTGACGACAGAATGCCGCATGACAGTACCTAAAAGCGCTTATTTGTTGCAATGTACGTGGATACGTACGACATTCGTGGTACGTGGATACGCGACTGAAATCGCATATGCATAAAAAAGCTCTTACTCCAAACTAATTTCGTTTTCTTCATTTTCATCTTCGTCTCCATTGCTGATTTGGAAGTATTTGAGTTCGTATGAGTCCTTTTCGTCAGCAATTACTCTCAACCATTCACAGAGGTTATTCTTCTTCTTCAGATGAGTCAGGCATATCGGCTGTCAATGTATAATCAGATTCATTTAATTTCACATTTGGTTTTACATAGATAGATAAATAGAGATATTGTTTCTTGACTTTGCTAATGACCGTAGAGTACGGTGGCAAAGAAATAATACCTCTCTATCTATCTAATGCCAAGCGTCAAATTAAATGAATCTGATTATAACTTTCATCTTGCAAGTAGATTAGTCTGCTCAAATTCATACTTCTACAAAGACTCTTACAAAACACTTTAATTGAATTATTTTCAATTTAATTCAATATTTTGAGTCTGTACGTCCCTATCTGTACTGTTCCACATCAAATTCGGCTCACTTTTCCTACTGAAAATTGGAATTATCATTCACAGACGGAAAGTTCATACTCGATCCTTTCATCCAACACTCTGATCACTTGAACTTCAGTTCTACTGCACACACAAACGTGTACACGCAATTCCAGATATCAGTTTCATACATGCTCATGCTCGTACTCAGTCACAACTTAAGCATTGCAACTCACAGAATTTCTTTGTTTGTGAATTTATTTGCACAAAATATAACTCGGTTATTAGTACGAACGTTAGCATACAATACAATTCTGCAGATGAATGGAAGCCTAGCGTCTCTAGTTTTGGAAATCTCATCACGTCTTGGTCTTTAATGAACTAAACTCCTGAGGGAAATTAGTACGTTTCGGATTTGAAATGTTCATCTTCACTCAGATAGATGTCCTAAAGATGGTGGCTGATCCTTGGTTTCAAACTCTATCCTCAGCCAGCTGAGGGGTTGAGGAAATATTATTCTACAAACAAAACACGAGTCAAGACGAGAAAATTCTGGCGCTGAACTACAGGCTACACTTGGAACTTGGGGATTTCTCGAGCTGATTTATGTTGCGCAATTAATATGGGTCATAATTATATATATGTAGTTCAATCTTAGAAATAGTTAATTTTCCTTAGCAGAAAATAATCAAAGGAAACTATGCAATCATTAATATTCAAATTTGGTACAGAACAAATTGTTCTAAATGCAATTATTGTATGAAGAAATTGGTTACATGAACGAATTGTTTCAGAGCTCAGTAATTGGTATTCGAATTGTTTGAGAATCAATATTATTCAAATTTTTTTTTGCTGAACTATACCATCAGAGAATGGGAATGGATTTACATACAGCCTATTATAGTTCTATAGTTACTCCATGACTATACTTAACTATTTTACTGGAGTTATTGTTCCTTCTCATTCAAGTTAACTTACATGAGGTATCAAATTTAGTTTTCTCTCTCAATATTCATACTCAAGACGACTACTACTGATTTACGATCATTCTTCTACTTCTAAAAGAGTACTTAAAAATATGCTGCTCATCGTTCATTGAATTTAAATGAACTGCACTTCAATATTTATTATTAAAACCTGTATGATCAGTCAATCTTCCAAACTAAAAATTATCAGTTTATCTTTGCTTTTATCTACCTGTTCATCCAACTATTCAATCAAAGACACACGAGACGGTATTATTCTCGAAAGAAAAAAAAATTGAAATTGAATTTATTCAGAAAAAGAACACTTTACAAAAATCCATTTGCCATATAAATTGAATGAATTGCCATATAGATCATTTCTATCAGGAATCAAGTGAAATATGGGATTTGAAAATTCATCTCTGGTGGAATACATTTTGAAGGTTGGTTATGAAGTATTGAATGCGGTTTTCTTTGGTTAAAAAGGCTGGAGTAGAGTCGAGGAGTGCTCTCGTTTATAAAAGAAGAGTGGTACATCAGCTGAATGTGAGTTTATCGAGTGGTTCAGGTCAAAGACTACAAAGAACAGTCCCGAACAACACCGTTTAAAGTTCTATGATTGCTGAGCACTCCTGTGTACTCAAGTTTTGAAGTGGAGTCAGCTTCAAAGTTTGCCTTTGTTCCTGTTTTTCCTGGCTATATATAACCGTTCATCGGATTACAACTCACAAAATGATCAGTCAATCTTTGCTTTCCTGGAATTATGTCAAATTTTCTCCAGCTTCATTCATAATTAGAGATAGTGGGGGGAAGAGTGAAGCTACGTTCTTTGTTTTCGAAGAGCCTAACTTACGGGTGTTCAACTTTCCTCAAATGAAAACTCAAGATTATGTGGATACTCTGAAACTTAGAACAGATTGATTTTAGCATCAGCTATTCTTTCAATACTCCTATTGAAGCTTGCATAAAGTATCAAGTTTAGAACTTTCTCTCAATACTCGAGGCTCTATGAAGCGCTCATTACTGGTTCCTCAACCCTTGAAAATATTCTATAAATGATAGCTCTATTAGAGCTCAATTATTCCCTATCAACCTTATTCATATAGAGCCAGTCATAAGTTTACTTCATGAACTGTCTTACTTCATAAAAAGCTCCTGAAGGAACTCTTCTCATTTAGGGCCATTTTCTATTACCAGGTATAGAAACAAGATTCCATCATCTTTTGATATTTGAAAGCAGGGAAATAGCATAATAAAAAGAACATGGTGATAGAGTTGTGATACAGATAATATCATTCAAAGCATTCTCTTCTTTCATCAGAAGACTGCTTGTTTCACACATTCGCATTCACAAGTCTGAAAATAGCATGCTATTGTGCGATAAATGAGCTGTTTCTTTAAACTAGGACATCCCAGGTCGCATAAAACTGCGACTATTGAACTACATGTAATAGTTTCCTATCCTCCTCCTCCTACTCCTACTTCTCTTTCTTCTCAATCTTCTTCTCCGTCTTCTCGTTCTTCATTAAAATCTTCTCCTCCTTCGTCATCTCCTTCTCCTTCAATTATCTTCTTTTCCTCCTTATAATCCTTGTTTTTCTCCTCCTTCATATTATTCTTCTTATTCTTTACATTCATATTCTTCTCCTCCTCCTTCATCTTCATCATGTCCTCCCTCTTCTCCTCCTTATTTTCATTCTTCTTCTTCTTGTTCTTATACTTCTTCTTCTTCTCGTTCTTCGCCTTTTCGTTCTCACTCTCTATCTTTCTCTTTTTCTCTCTCTCTCTTCACAAATGCCCTCACCGGTGCAATGAACACTGGATAAATTTTTATGTTTCAAAATAGCTGATCATTAATTGATCATGAGTTGAAATGTGAACATTTGCTACTCACCTGCACGCAAGAATTGAAACTATGATCGTTCATTCCTCATGTTCACGATAATTTTTTTCAAAATATAGACCTTATCAAACTCATAACAGGCCGAAGTAGATTGACAGAGATTAAATCTGAGCCTGAAATAAACTGGTAATGTCTTTTTCCAAAAATAAAGTATCATTTGATTTGAATGTTGATTGATAATAAGATAATAAGATAAGGTCAGCCATCAAACTCAAAACCAAAGCAAACTCAATGTGAAACCAAAGCATCAAACCCAAAGTGAATAACTTAGTAACCTAAGTAGTATTGTGCATATTCAAGTGAGACGTACTATTCAAATTCAATGGAACATCATACATTGAATGGTTCTCTCATGTCACTGGGATGTAAGCTGTCTTGCCATCACAAAGATCCAGAGAACGTCCATTCGATCATCAATCAATCCATTTATCAATGACAGAGATTGCTGTCTTGCCAGAATTCGCTGGTAGGATGAAGTTGAACTCAGGAATTTTGTGTATTTCTACATGAATTCCACATGTATCTCTCTGAATGGGCCGAATGTTTGCAGAAGAGAGAAGGGAGAGAGATATTAAGAGAGAATGGGTTGAATGTTTGCAGGAGAGAGGGAGAGAAGGAGTGATATGAAGGGAGTGGAAAATAAATGGGAATCCAGAAAAGAGAACAGGCATCATTCTAGGACCCGACATCATGTCCCAACCCCAACCATACATGTATCGAGATACTTATACATAGATATATATGGTCGCAACACATGAGTGAACTTTGTTGAGCGATCGCTCTCTTCGGATGCGAGACCTATAAATCAAAAATGAAACAAATTAAAGCTGCCCAGATATCTGGAATGAGTGCAGTGCAAGGAAACGGAGATCTGGAATAATTACTACTCCCGTTCTGATCGATAAAGATATTGGAGCATCGATTAATTGCAACTAAGTATTGATTTTGAAGATCAAATAGCTCAATCGAACAAATTAATTAATCTCCACTAGATAATATTAAGATAATAATCAGATAATATCAAATGACTAACTAGAAAATTGTTTTAAAGATTCAACGTTCTTGACTTCTACTAATCAAGCTTTTACTAGCTTATATTAGCATTACTAGCATAATATAGCTTTTAATCAATATAGCTTTTACTAATTATTCTTGAATTGTTCAATGCAAGATACTTTTTCATATGACTAGTATTCATATAATATGCTGTAGAATACCAGGATTCCATTCGAATTGATCAAAACATAAATTATTTTATTCAATAAAAGTTCATATAATAAAATCGAATCTGAAAATCCGTCTAGTCTGCAAACCTTCACTACTAGTTATACTATGTTGTGTTCAGTTTAGTGATAAATTCTATGTTATACTATGTTATAACCTTCACTACTAGTTATACTATGTTTTGTCCAGTTTTGTGATGAATTCAATACAATACAATACTTATATTCTCATGTGTTCATCTTCAAAGGCGTTTGAAGCTCAATTTTCATTAAGGCTTGAATGGTGAATGTCAACAAATAATATGGTCCACGTTGATTAATATTTTTATGATCTTGAGTTGATAAAATTCAAGAAACCATGAAACGTTGTAATTGCCGAGAGTTTATTAACAAGTAGACGTCATCTAAGAAGATGGATAATCAATTGTGATTATTAAAGAAAATTATTATCATCGTTTAAAAATTCTAGAGATTAAGTTATGCAACTCTAGAAAAACTGAGAAGCTGAGGTTCTCCTATTCTACAAGAGTTGGAATGACTGAAGCTATTCAAATTTCCGATTCATTGCTCAGAGTAATACCGTAATAAGTAAAACTTTGAAAACATTGAGAGCCAAGTGCATTCATTTGTTCCACATGTCGGTTATAGTTCTGTAGTTCTACATTTACGAGGGTACTAAACATTATTATGGTTTTTCAGCTCTGCACGAACGGGTTGAAACGGGATGAAATACTAAAAAGCTGCAAAGATTATGGTTATTAGTTTTTAAAAGCATTTTCCGTGGAAAATAGTTAGCGACCCAGAAATGACTGGTTTGGGAATGAATAGTAACAGTGTTTTAGAAAAACTAACTACGGGAGGGGGGGTGTAAGGGGTTGTTGTGGAGTAGAAGGAGGAGAAAAAGAGAGAGAGAGAGTGAGAAAGTGTGATGGTAATGAGTGGTCCAGCCACTTGGGGACTAGCGGATAATGTCCACATCTGTTACAGCGCAGAAACATCACAGAGAAATTAATTCAGCTAGCAGAGCTGAACTGAATATTATGATTCAGCGCAAGTCTACTGGCCGTTCACTCTCTTGAATTCGGCTGCAACCAAAATTCGACGCTGAATATTCTGGCGTGTTCGTTATTCAAATTTCCGACATTCCCATGAAGGTTGCCCCCCCCCCCCCGAACAAGAATGAAAATTTAGGGCTAGAATGCGATGAGAATGGAACTATCAGTAGTGAACGCCTGTTGGCAAGGGTGAGGTTTGTTACGATAACAATACAATTCCGGACTTGATTTGTCATTAGATGCGTGGGATGTCTAAAATAATAATGCATTTCCGGTGGTATATAATAATGCATGTGCCACGGGGTATGCAATAATGTAAGCAAGGTGAACTTGGAGTAACGTTGATATACGAGTATTATTGTTCCATGGTGAATTACTGTTATCCTTCAAATCAGTTCTCTCAGGTATGCAACAGGATTACATTAAATTGGATTATTCACTTTATACATGTAGACTAGCCAGCAGGCTAGCCAGGGGGCTCACCAAGGGCTCTGCCCCCATAGAGATAGTGAGCGCTTCGCTCTAGCTCTAGCTCTAGTGAAGATCGATATGTCGATAAAAAAAACGCTTCAAAAACGCAAAGAAAAACTGGAGAAACGTCAATATCAGCCGTAGTTTGAGGATAATTTAAAAATACTTCAATTCAATTCTTCTTATATGTTTTATCTGAATCTGTGTATAAGGTTTAAACGTTCTTAGTTCAGTGGTTGTTGAGAAATCTGCAAAAACGCATTGAAAACTGCAAAAATGTTGATTTCTGTCAGTAATATTTTGGAAAATCTTAAACATTTTGTAACAGATTATTTTTACACCTTAAACGAACCTAAGTACCAAATTTCAACATTTTCTGCCAATTAGTTCTCAAAAAAGCTGAGAAAACGTACAAAATTGCTAGAAAACGCGAATATTTGGCGTATCTTTGGGATCTAACACATCTAACACAAAATAAAGCCCCAATCACACGTGGTATGTTGAGCTTAATCTGCATGAGATGTTAATTCTTCTGAGTAATCACATACAAACTGTGATCCACTTTTGCTCAACCGGAACGAGCAATTAACAAATTGAATAACAGGAGTCTCTTCCTTATAAGTAAACACTGGCGTGAATGACACCATCTTTTCCCTCTTGGACGGACAAACTTATAATTTGATTCCACTTTTTCGACAAACAATGGTGAATATCAATTGCGAAGATGCTTGTGCCACACGCTTCTGCAACTTGTGTGGTATGTTTCACAAGCTGATGGTCAAGTCCGTTTGAGAAAGTTTTGGGTGCGAACACATAGAGGCAAGTTGTTGCTGGGAAGAAGGAAGAGGAAAGAGGAAGAGGGGAAGAGGAAGAGAAGAGGTAGGAGAAGGGAAGGAACTTCCGTTTTCCTTTAAAACAAGTTGTCCAAGCCGCAGCTAAGTGACCACAAGGTTGACCATCGTCGCAGACAGTTAGAAACTTATCAGCTGAGGCCATTCATTAAAACTTAGCTCGGTGTGCCATTAGCTTCAGCCTTGCATGTGAGTCGCCCATTGACGGAGTCCATTCTGTACAGCCTAATTATTAGGGTTGAAGTCTTCGTTTAGCATGAAACATGAGAGTGGAGTAGGTCAAAGAAGAGAGGGGTGGAAAGAGACAGAATGTGGAGAACAGGGAAATTAGATTAGTTTAGATTAGATTTCTTTATTCATGTAGATAACAAAAGGGAAGATAAAATGTAGGAAGATAGGGAAGAAGGAAGAAAGAGAAGGAAGATCAGCATTTCAAAATAATGAAAGCTGCGTGAGTCTGGCAAGGAGGTTAATCAATCGTGCTCGAATAATAATGAGAGAATTTGACAAATTACATGCTTTTTGAAACAGATTGATACGGATTCAGCTGTGGAAAGCATAAATAAGAGAAATCTACAATTGTCAAATCACATTGGGTTAATAGAACAGTTTGATAATTGATTTTTTGTTTTCATAAGAAGAAGTCTTCTAGAGTCTTATAAAGAAAGACTTATAGAGATTTATAAAAAATCTGAGTCTGCTTACTGCAGTATGTTTTTTCGAATCACCTTGTAATCGTATTACCAGCTATCAATTTCCAATTGTCCATCACATTTCAAGTTAATGTACATTTTTTTATTAAAAAAGGCCGTTATAATCGCAATGGAAGGTGAGAAGTCATTATGTGAACGGCACTACGCTTTTTGATACTGATACCATTGGAATATGTCTATTAATTAATAACTGCCTAGTTAGAAAATAATTATAGTGGATGAACTCTCATACACTTTCACCTCGGTAAAAAGCTGTAATGAGATAATTATTATTGAGATTTTAAGATCAAGATTTTATTCTTGGTTTGTTTATATTTATTTATTTATTGTCAGTTCAATTGATTGATTTTTAAACTCCTTTTTCTTGTCTTAAGAAACCAAGTCCTTCAAGAGATACTGCTGTAACAGCGATATGAGAAAGGATACTGAGTCTCAGTTGCACAAAGGTCAGTTATGCTTAATCTTGGATTAACAATGTTAACTCTTATGGGTAATTGAAGATTAACTAAAATCTATTTCCTCCAACCGACCCTGAGATGCTGAGAGGAAAAGTGAGGAAGTGCAAAATTTAAGCAAAACTCATGTTTGAAACTTCATTGAAAAAGAATGAACTAGAACTGGGATTAAAGGCTTGAACATTCAACAATAGGCTGTATGTGGAGAATTCCAAAGTCTCTAAGCTTATTTATTACCTGTTGTAATCGCTTATACAACAAACAGATATTTGGAAAAATTAACAACGTGGAAATGCCCACATGTGCCCACATTTTACTTGAAATTAACAGGTGAAAAGAGTGTCCGAGAGTAATCAGAGCTCTTTGATCCATAACTCTGACATTTCCAAAAACTGACAGCAAAAGTTGAAATTCAGATGTATTTCACCTATTTCCATTTCCATTGAAAAAAATAACAAATATTCATCAGCATGTGGATTAAACCACCATTTTTTTTTATAGAAATGTGAGTAACGAACACTAAATTTGAGCTCCGTACATGAAGAAATCACACTAATTTAACTTTAATTAATATTTTCTTCGTTGCATTTTTGCATTGATACTGTAGTTAAATTGTCCTTAGATGGAATAAAATGTCCATCCACATTCTCTAAGATTCAAGTGATAGATATTAATGAAAGTACAAGCTAACGGGAGCTGGTGGGATTTTATTCTTGATGAGTGGGCGTTTAATAAACCTTATAATCTATCATTTTTAATAAATCTTATCAAACATTCTATTATTCGGCGTTATCGCTTGTAATACTGTCCTCTGTGCAACCAATTTTTAATGTACAGAAGCCCACTTAAGCTTTTTGCTTATTTCCTCATTAAGGTAAATTATAATCCATTGAAGGATTGAATTTGATTGGTTTTTGTGCATCTGGCCCAAGGTGTTCTTGAAGACTTAATGTGACTTAAAAGAATATTAAAGTATAAACGTGACTTAAGAATAAGAAAAACTAAAATCTGAAACTTCTATTTTTACCATTATTCTGTCAACTTCACATATTCGATATTTTAATAGTTTTAAGCTTTTTCCTCACCTAATATTGCAATCTAGTCTAAGAAGACTAATGAGCAATTTTTTCTATTCTAATATTCCTTAAATTGATAAAAAGCTTCATTGATTGATATTGTATTGCATTGACTAATTTCGATATTTCGACATTGTAATAAGGAAAAACTTTAATTTTTTAACATTATTTTGTCAAACTTCAGATTTTTAATGTTTTGATTGTTTGAAGCGTGAATGATTGAATTTCTATTGGATTGACTAATGTAGAGCTTAGAAAAATTGTCCCCCTATGCTCTCTCACGAAATATCATTCATTAAGTGGTGAAAAGGCGATAGAATTTCACGTAGATCCAGCAGACTTCTCCAGCACAACACAGCAACAGAGGCAAACATGTCTTAGAGCCGTGCCTCGTTTGGAGGGAGCTAACTCTGAACAGGGATACGTGCCATGAATTCTGTCGTCTTTCTACTAGGCCAAGCAAAATCTGTTTGACTGGTTGATGAAATTTCCAACTGGCAGCCCTATCGCTTGTCTTTACTTTTCATTAGGCATCGATTTCTTTGCCTCGGGATAGTCTTCCTTCCTATGGAATAAAACAAATAAATGCTCACGTTTTTCAATCCGTTTGTACAGCTGGAAACTTGATAGCAATGCTGGGATTGATTTCTTAAATCAAATGAAAAATTACATTGCTCAATATCTTATTATATTATTAGTAAGGGAGACGTGTGGCTTGTTACATAAAAATTTGGAAATCCTGAATACAGGAAAAGGGCAGATACACAATATAGAAATTCATGGCATTATAAAATATGTGATAAAATTTAGGTCTGGACTGTGTCCATTTCTTTTCTATGATTCACAGTATTTCCAATATTCTATGAAACAGGCCAATGATTTAATTCTTGGGTGTGAAGATTATTCAAATGCTCCATTTTTTCATTATTAGAACTGTATCAATTATTTGATACATAGATATTTTCAACATCGATAGTGGCGTTCCCCAGTTATGAAACTTCACCCCCTCATTCCCATCATTGTTGAATAGCATAAGCGTCGCGCCAGGGGGGCACAGGGGGGCACGAGCCCTCCAAAATTTTGTAAAAAAAGATGCTGAGATCTGATGAATCAAATGAATATTTGTTGTTACTCACAAGGTTGAGTGGTAGAAAGGACTTTCTAGTCCTAACTTCGCCTAATAAAGAATATTTCATTTTCATTTAATTGCTTCTGTTTAGGCCTACACAAAATGATTCTGATCATTTTATTGAGTAGACTAGCATACAAAAGTACCCTTTTGTAGTATGCTTCCTGGCTCATATCACCCTAATTTTTATTTGTGCTCCCCAAATTCATGGCCCACGTTACGCCTATGTTGAATAGAGTATGATTAATTAAATTATCTCAAGCTTCATCTTTAGAGCTCTGTTCAAGTCCTCTATATTATTCTTTTTTCGGTTTCTTTAGCCGGAACACAGTGCAGCTTAAAGCTTGATGAAGCTGATTGATACATAAAAGCGCTTGAGATTTTCTTATTTGCAACAAGATCGACCGAAATTGATATTTCAAAGAAATTGTTCAATTCCATCATGTTGACCTCGAATATTATTGGAGATTTCAAACTAGATATGTGAAAGCTTTTTAAACTCAGCTTGAATGAGAATAGAACACATTTTTTTTTTAAGAAAGGGTGAGCGCATGTACGCGGTTTTTACATGCTTTCTGAATTGATTCGATCATTCACAGTGGAATAAGCTTGATTGAATTGATAGCAAACACTCAATCCCAAGTCATGTGAGTAGAATGTGCAATATTCATGCAAAAAGTCATCCATTGTCAACAGGCAAAGCAGGAGGCTTGAACGCAGGCTGGTGGAATCAAAGTGGACACGTATTTGCACACCGATAAATTGAACAGGGAGTGATGGGATCCTTTGTTGTATGCGGAATTTCGCCCTATTGAGAATGTCGAGCAGAATATCGCTGGAAATAAAAGAAATGCGGGCTCGCATTCTCCGTTGTGCGGTTTCATTCGATTTTGATGCGTCTGCTTTTCTCTGCTCTGTGCTTGCTGCTTACTGTTTGCTGTTAGCTGTTTGCTGCTGCCACCAAAAGGTAGACAAAGAACTTGAAATGCTTCTCAGAGTGCACCTCCTCGATTTATAATTTGGTCAACATGCTTGCACGATGAGTTTTTATTCGATAACTATGAGTATCGATCAAATAAACTCCCAAACTCTCTAAACGCTGAACAATTTATAAAATCTATCAAATTAGTTTTAATATTGAAGTACAAGTGATGGAATGCTTCTCAGAAAACAACTCTTCTATGAACTATTAATTTGAACTATTATTGAACTATTATTTTGTAATGTATATTTACATGCAATAGGTTTTTCAAGACCTGGCATTCCCGCAGGGGGGCAGAATTTATTCTGTCCGGGGTGTGGCAATCCTCCGGGTTCCTGATGCAAGTGGTAGATGTAGGCTGGTTGGCAACTAACACCGTTGCGTCCCAGCAGAAGTAGGGTGTTCAAGTAGGAACACCTGAAGCATCAACTGCGCAAGCCAAGCCAACATATGGTGGAACAGCATACGCCGACGGCTGCATGGTCAGGGGAGTGCCTGACATCGAGTATGCGAACTCTGGATACCAGGCGACCTCCAGTTTCAAGAAGCCTTCCCTGGGTGAACGCGGAGCTCTGCCCAGGGTGACTGAATAAGTCTCCAGCTACTCGTGGGAACAGGTTTCAGAGTTATTGCTGACTCAAACCTGCCGGGAAACGGTACATGCAGAGGAAGGCACTACAACTGAAGATTCCGCAATGTAATCTGAGTGTGCAGACCCATCCCTGATAGAAGTTGAACAGCTTCGGAAGGGTGGGTCCATAGCTGAAATCAGCAGCACATTTGCTGCTGGAATGTCCAGCACTCTTGCAAATGAGGAGGAGACTTCTTGGAAAGGCAACCCTCCTACCAGAGGAGGCAAGAGAACTGGACTTCAAGGCCCTGAGTAAATTCTGCTCTAGCCTTGGATTATGGAACATGGCATAAGCCAAAGAGGGGATGCCACAAAAGATCGAATAGCGGTCGCGGTGGCTAAGGGTTACAAAGCCCAACCCAATTAAAAAAAAAAAAAAAGACCTGGCATATTAATGAAAATCAATCAATCAATCAATTGGAGTGGTCCGTAGCCGAGGGCGATAAGCGCCTGTCTGATAATCCAAAGGTTCCAAGATCGAATACAGTTGCCGGAACGGATTTTGACAGAAACGGCCACTCCCGTCTTTCGGAGGAGACGAAAGCCGTCGGTCCCGACTGCCTAGAAACAGTCGTCATCTCTCATCATCACCCCTCTCATTACCCACGCACAAGCCTAGAGCTCATGTGGGCATCACGCTCAAAAAAAAAAATAAAAAAAAATCAATCTTCGATTTATATGGTCAACATGCTTGCACGATGAGTGATCAATACGATAACTAGGAGTATTAGGAGATAACGATTCGATAACTAGGAGTATCGATCAATAAACTCGCAAAACTTTCTAAACGCTGAACAATTATTAATAAACTATATCAAATTGGTTCTAATATTGGAGTACAAGTGTTGGAATGCATCTCAGAAAGCCACTCTTCGATGTATAATTTGGTCAACATGCTTGTACGATGAGTTATCATTCGATAATCAGGAGTATTGATCACGCTAAACAATAGACTCTCTGTGATCATGTGGTTAAGTAACAAACATTCAAGACCGCTCTCGGATGGGTGACCGACACAAAAAAGACACTAAAAATTGTGCAATGAGGCGAGGTGGAACCTACCCGTAAGAGTCTCCCCACCAATAAAAGTCATACGATAAAAAAAACTCTCTCGAATTGGATTCAATTGAAGTACGAGTGTAAGAATGCTTTATTCTAACTCCTCGATTCATAATTTGGCCGATACGATTGCACCATGAGTTCTCATTCAATATCTAGGGGTATCGATCAATCTGAACAATAAACTCTCCTCAAATATTGTCTCAATTGAAGTGCGTGTGTTCAAATAATTCCAGGTAAATAATATTCGTTTACGATAAAAACTACAATTGTGAAAGAATGAAGAGAGAAAATTCATGCTAGACAAAAGAGACGGGGAACTTCATAGGATAATTGCGTCAAAAATGATGAAGCTGATTTCAAAAAATTAAATTGAATTAAGCTCCACCGAAAAGATTCTGTTTTGTTGTGTTTATATCTTCAAATATTATATCTCAACAAGAATATTAATCCTTATCGTTATACTATTACCAATCAACATATTGTTTATTGTTTATATCAATCAGTTCATTTCAAAGTTCTAAATGAATAAAAAACTCAATAAACAATTCAAAAATTGTGTAATAACAGTTCTTATATCGACCTCCAACGTTTTTGAATGTTGAAATGCAGTACAAATTAGATAATGATATGATGTGTGGGTGAAATTACCTAGCCTCTGTTTGCCATAGTATCTAGGCTATGGCATCTCTGTTTCTAGGCTATATTTTGTATCATATTTTTTGGTATCAAATATAATTATTTTGTAATCTGGATTTATGATTTGGACTTGTAAATATGTATAAAGTGATTGTAAATAATTTATTAGCGGTTGCTAACCGCAAAATATCACCTCGATCAGAGAGGCTTTTGTTCTGTAAAGAATGTAAATGTGTAGAAGATTATAATAATTATTTTGTATCATCTGAATTATTTTTGAAAATGGTGTTTTGATAAATGAAATGATGTTTGCAAGAAGTATTCAGAAGCCAAGTCGAAGCAGCATCCAAACTAACAAACTAAGAAACTTTTCGGGTAGATTATGATGAGTTTCAGAAAAGCAGCTTAAATTTTAGCTCCGGAGGAGCGAACTGCAAAAAAGTTCATCAACTTCAATGGCATGAAAAAGATCAATACTGATGGAAAGTGTGGAGCGAAAAAATGAGTTCGGAATTAGTGATCTAATACAAGATCTTCTTCTTCTTGTTCTTTGAAGATACAGGATAAGTGGGGCAGCAGTGGAAGATTATTTGCCAAGTTGAAAAGCCGGCAGGGAGATATAAACTAGAGGAGTTGGTGCGCACGAGGGGACTTAAAAGAAAAAGTAGTAGCCTTAGGGTTTACGGCCCAACTTTTATTAGATCCCTATTACAGAAGGTCGATGTGAAAACATGCTGGCGGGCATTGCATTTAAAGGAATACCACTTCGGATTTGGCAATGTTTTTTTTCAGATATTCAAATGATAGGCTATTATTTGTTTCCATTGCTAAACACGCTTCCATTGTTTTGAACACACAGAGAAGATTGGAGGTAAGGTGTTATGGGAGACTTGGTTCTATGAGTGAGTTTCATCTATAAATGACAAGGGAGATGATTAGCAATCTCAATTATATTTAAGATATTTATAATTCTTTGTTTAAAACATTCTCTTTTATTCTATTCATGATCACATACACTGATTGAACTCATCTATATTGTTCTCCGATGATTTAAAGATGATCCGATCGATAAACTGCCTCAGTTGTCCCGAATACAATTGAAACCATTGAACACTTACACTTTTTTCTATTAATATTGCATTTTGATTAGATAAATGAATACGAGTATGAATAGTAAATGAATATTTATATATTTTTAGATTTCATCACATGCCGTAAATATTTAAACTAAACCCAATTCCTAAATCAAATAAACTCATAATATCTCAAGGTAATTATTTATTTTGTATTTTATTCTAGTGTTGTACCGATTTACTTTTGTATTGTTTTCTTTTCTTTTTGGCAATAAAATATTGATTGATTGATCAATTGATAATGTATTCTCACATATTGAATGATAATTTTCATTCATACTTCATCACATATCGTGTGCGTGGTCCTTAGCCGAGGGCGATAAGCGCCAGTCTGATAATCCAAAGCTTCCTGGATCGAATACAGTTGAAGGAACGGATTTTGACAACAAAAACGGCCACTCCTGTCTTTCGGAAGAGACGAAAAGCCGTCGGTCCCGACTGCCTAAAAATGTCATCATCTCTCATCATCACTCCTCTCCTTACCCACGCACAAGCCTAGAGCTCATGTGGGAATCAGCACCCTCAGAAAAAAACATACTATTGTACATATACTTTGCTAGCGCACAAGATTCAACTTATGCTAGTCGAGCCACAATATTAATAAAATTACATTGACACTTGCATACTATACTGACATAATCGATTTAAATATATTATTATACTCAGGGACTAGCTTATGGTTTAGATGTCAATGTGCTAAACACACGTTTCATCTTTTCTGGTTAATGATCATTCACCTCTGCTGATTCAGTCAAGTGGCAACCAGCTGGTAGGCCTAAGCCCACATAGGGCTGTTGAGCCATTGACAAACAAACAAATTATACTCAGGGGACTTCATTAATTTATGTAGCTCATATTCAAATGCGTATTTGTGTATATGTGCATTTTCAAATGTGTATTTGTATTAATTTGTGTATATGTGCATTTTGTCCATTTGTTTTGTAACTTTATGGCAAATAAATTTTGAATTTTGAATTTGAATTTGAAAATTTCATACAGTACTACATTCTCACATATTCAATCCATCCTATTCTAATTTTTCAATTAAACTGTCAACTCCCTAACTTTTATTTTTGAGAGATAAACAAGTCGTTGCTGAAAACACTGAAGTTGTAGCACTCCATCCCCAGGATTAAGCTGGAGTTTTCCCGAGAGAAGAAAGCACTGAAATTACTCGGCTAGGAAGCAGTGCATCAATGTCAAAAGTGGCAGTCATCTTTCTGGCTTGATTGTTTAAAAGTGAGAATATCTGGCTGACGGCATGGCGTCACTGGAACCTTTGAATGCTGATGAGAAAAATAGAAAGTGGAGCGGTTGCAAAGCCAAGACTCGTCATCAGCGAAGACTCCGTCATACTGCTCGCTGCTCACTCCGGAGCCAACGAGTAAAAAGTTTCTTTCTTTTCAGGAGACTCAATGCCGGTGACAATTCCCGCCTGGCCTAATAAACTTCCAACAAAGCTTCTTCCGCTCCGGTCCGCCAAGAAAAATTCTCAAAAACTTTACACGACTTTAGAGAATATTTTTTCCGTACTCAGTACCTCGGGCGAGATTTTTCACAAGTTCCTTTCCCAGCGCGCCCGGCAATCTTATGTCTTGGTAGTTTGCCAGGTGGGAGGAATTATCTTCCTTTGAGAAGGCATATTGATGACTATATCCCTCCCTCAGCCACTCTGTAAGTTTCACTCAAACCCCACTACATAACACTTTACTTTTATGAAACCCGAAGAGATCTGCCCTAATTTAGACCAGCCTTTCTTCGCTCCTTATTAACCCTCTAAAACTTATGAAACTTGCCCAGTCTTGTCGGCCACTTCTTTTGCTACAATATGAAACTTGGTAGCTGTGCTAGAAAGCATATGTGCCAAATATTACCAGCCATAATGTGTAATTCCGAAAAAACATTCAGAGTATTGATTTTCAAGAGAAGAGAATCTTATATGATTCAACGTCATTCAATAAGTTTCAGACCTACACTTACACTTACAGCTCTTTTGCAGGCACTCTTCCCACCAATTGAATAAACTGAACGGATCGAATGGTGTATGAAGAATATGGATTGCTCTACAAATGTATAATTTTTGAAAGACATGCGGAGTATTGATTCCAAAAAAAAGAAGAGAATTGTGTAGCATCATAGCCACCTCTAATACAGGCTACACATATACGGACCGACCAAGAGCCTGGACCAAATCGACGTGGGAGTTCCCCGTCCAGGTTGTAGTTTCGTAATGTGTAGCCTCTCTCGGACCAACTCCAGTTCTCTTGAACTCAGTCAGCAAAATTTCTCGGAAATTTCTCACAGCTAGATTGCGATTACAATTATTAGATTGCGATTTGACATGATAGACAAATTCTGATTACAGATTCGTTTTCAGCGACCTCAAGTTTAGCCTAAAGGTCCTGATTATCAAAAAATTAAAAAAAAAACTTATAATTAAGGAAATTAAATTTTACAACTTGAAAATACCTAGACTTCTTCATACTTCATACTCTAAAAAACCATTTTCATAAAATTTGGATGCAGTGATAAGATATTATACACATTATATTAATTTACAAAGTACTCTATTAGTTCCTATATTTATAGTTTTATTATCTATGAGATACTTTGAAATAGCTCAGCAGGAAAGAACCGCGATAGTGTCTACTTTCTATAATATAGTGAACAATGTTTTATTACAGTAATACTTGGAATCGTAATTATGAAAAGCATCGAACCAAGTTTACCATGGAGTGGGGGAAGGGGGGAGCCTTCACTGACATGGATGGGAGGTATAATTATTACCAAGCATCAAAGAGCAAGTCAGCATTAAAAATGCCTCTTTCCGTTTGAAAATAATAACATTCGAAGAACTGTCAACAGTTTATATAAAAATGACGTGTGGGCATGCATTAATTTCTTATTTCCATAGCATATCAACAATGGAAAGTCTACAAAATAAATCCAATATACAATTATACATATATATGTATATACGTTTACGTATATAGGTCAAGAAAGAATAAGAGGAGGATTATACATATTATAAATCATATTATATAGGAATCTCAGTTTAATAATTCATTATTAAAAATGAAAAACGAGAAACATTCCACACTCCTGTAATACAGCCTTCTATCACATCAGAATTCAAATATTTTTTAGAAAGCTTAAATTTAATGATAGAGAAAAAATTCAAGATGATCCAATCTCAGCAAAGCGAGTAGAGTATCATACAATTTTGAAAAATTCAGATATCTGAAATTTTACCATTTTCATAGTTTTGTAGTGTAGTACAGTAGTAATTAACTTCAAAGCTAAATATTCCTGGAAATGAGTCAGCGTCAAACCAAAACAAAATCGTCGCCGGTCCGCAGTTCTGCCACTCGGACCAATAAAGAGTTGCCGACTTCTTTGATCAGCTCAATTAATCAAAACAAATCTCGTCCGGGCTAGGCTACACATTACAGCCTGGACGGGAACCCCCACGTCGATTCGGTCCGTGTCATGTAATGTGTAGCCTGCATAATACATATAATAATGTATTATTATAATCACTTGATTAATTATTTACTACTTAATATTAATTACTTAATTAACCATTATTTATTATTACAACCATAGCCTCCTCTAATAATGTATTAGAGGAGGCTATGGTTGCATACCTGGTTCAACTCCTTTCAAGAAGATAGACCTACACTTACTGTTCTATTATATTCCAAATGTATGATTATGATAATCATTCACTTCATTCCATATTATTTGAAAATTGGTTTATTTCTAAGCAATTCATCTGATGGAAAAATAATTCCACAGTACAGTCATTCAAATAACATTGTTGACAGGGCCAGAGCCTAAATAGTTTGTGTGTTATAATACAGCGGATTATAACACAAGCTGTTTATGCTCGGCAAGCCTTGCATTATTCCAACGCAGGTTCGACACTTTCTTCATAAACAATTTATAAAAATGATTCAATTTTTGTAAAGTTATGTTTTATAAATACATTTATTTGAATAATTAGTATATAAACATGTTTTGTACTGAGCACCTATCAAAAACCTACAAGGTTTGCCGGACCCTCAAATGTCTTCAAATTGTGAAGGAAAATTTTTGTTGAGAAAAAAGCCACCAGAAACTCAACAAAATACCGATAAAAGGAGTTACAATGTTAATTGAATAGGGGTAGAGTGTTGAAAACGAGGGCTATAGACCTAATATGTAGCCTTGTTATCAGATAAGTCTTCGTTGATAAACTGCTGTCCCAGGCAAGCTCGAGCCCAAGTTATTTCCTAGCGATTTCACATACTGAGAGATCGAATCTCCTCTCGCTTGATAGCCCTTACGCAAGCTGCGACCTGTGGTATATATTTCACATCTTCAGCCTGCAAAGGCATTAGATTTTAGAGGTATGCGAGAAGGTAAAAGCTCTTGACCGCGCAGCCCTTGTCAACAAATTTTCCGATAATCGGCAAGTCTCAGCAAAAATACATCGGAAATTTCTTTGCAAGGGTAGAAATATAGCCCTTGAACGCCGTTCTGAAGTTTGGCTCGCAAGGAATAGTCGTTATTCATGGCTTGTTACACGAGCGAAACATGGAATATAACTTACATTAGTTTTTCCTAGGTCGGTACGGCATCCAGTACATTGATAAATGTGTGTTATCATTTTCGGGAAACAACAAAAAAGGTCGTTTAGGAGGAGTTTGTTTTCTAAGCAACCGAAGCAATTTTTCAGAGGTGGATAACAGATGAGAAAGTAGCAGCTGCTATAAAATAATTTTTTCATAGTTTGGCTCAAAATAACGGGTTTAAACATCACAGAACTAGATAAGTACGTTTCTAACTAGGTAGTACTTTGATATTCTTCCTTTGAAAATCATACAAGAGTTTGACTTCGTGAAATTTATTCACTATCATAATATACTGTAATTTTATCATGAATTGAACTTTAATTGCTAAAGAGAAAATCCAGTGTTTCATAATGCAATAGCACAATTAACATTAAATTCTATGTATAATTTTACAGTTTAATAATAGGTATTTTTGTATGATTCATTATATGTTTTGTATTCCAGGATAACGTTTCATTTTTGAACAGTTTAATGTAATTATCGTAAAACTTTATTTCGTCATGTGAGAAAATTTAATTATTTTCAGTAAAAATTTCACAATTAAAAAAAAATTCTCGATTTTATCAAAGTTAGTTGACGTTGATTTTATAAAGTTAAATATTTTATAGGCCTACCTCTTATATAATTAACTTTAAACTGCTCTTAGAAAATTTTCATTAGCTACATATTCCAAATCCAATTCCAATTTGAATTTCTTAATTTCTGGCTTCCATGATCATTTCTTCCATCAAATTTCTAGCACCCCCCCCCCCATTACTCACACACAAGCTTAGCTCATCACCATCAGCAAGAAAAAATATTAATCAATTTTTTCGAGACATGATAAGCGTAGATTGAAACCAACTTTTCAAGCAAGTGTCCATAAGTTTGCCAAGCAATCCTGACACACTTCTCCTCATTTCTTATGAGTAATTTATCAAGAAGCAGCAGCCTGTAAGTTTATTTCTCAGACGACGTGCGACAGTGAAGGCAACTGAGATTTTGTCTCAGCGTGTTGGACAGATGTGTACAATGAAGAGAAATCTTTGGCTGACGCCTGAGCAACAAGCATTAGTTCATGGTGCGCTGTCACCCTGTCACACAGCACAACTTTCCGACTGGCACCGGTGATTAATACTCAAGGTGTTGGACTACTTGAGAATTTGCAGGACTCTATTCATCATTTAGCCTATCACGACTTGGATGCAGCTCTTGTGTCAATTCCTACTGTGCGTACTATCCAACCATATATTACATTATCGAGTTCATCAGTACAAGTCATTCTTCTTTCATGTAAGTTTTTCTAGGTACAAATAATGTTCAACCATTGGAATATAAAAATCGAAAAAATTGGAAAAAACAGTGAAGGCAACTGAGATTTTGTCTCAGCGTGTTGGACAGATGTGTACAATGAAGAGAACCATATATTACATTATCGAGTTCATCAATACAAGAGTCATTCTTCTTTCATGTAAGTTTTTCTAGGTACAAATAATGTTCAACTATTGGAATATAAAAATCGAACTATTGAATAAATTAAAATCACTATCGGAAGATTAAGATGTTTTTGTTTTTTTTTTCGAATAGAATCACTCTATCGAGTTTATTCGAATTTCTTGTTGCTCTTTTGTCAACTTCTTTCCGTGCTCAATATCCAACGATGTACTAAATTATCAAGTTTATTCTTATTTCATGTAAATTTTTCTAGGTATCAATCATATTTAACTATTGGAATATAAAAATCAAACTATTAGGCCTAAATAAATGAAAGAAGTCACTACTCTAGTATTGAGATATCTTTACTCTCCTGTTTCATTGAATTGAACCATTCTTTTTCAATCTTCTTTTATATTTAATTCATCGACCTCTTTTTTGTAAACTATTTTCTGTATATTATTAACAATATATTTTGTTTGAATGAAGTCCGTCCACTGAATTTTTCTCTCATAAGTGAATATTTAATATCTTCTTTCATCTAGTATTTTCTATTCCTCTATGTATTTTTTCCTTTAGAATTCCTAAATTTCCTAATTCCTAATTCCTGAAATTTCCTACTGTTCTATGGAGAGCGGTTTTTTACTCGTCACAGACTAGACTTGGTTGTAAAACCAAGAGAGTGTATTAAGTAAAGATTCCTTGACGACGTTTCAATAATATCATAGATAACAGATTAGAATCTTCTAGCTTTAGAATCTCCTATCTCTTCTCTATGGTAATATCTCAACAAAATGAGATAATCACTCTCTCAGAACATGTTTAAAAATTTTAACAAGTATTCGAAGACTACTATTCAGCTGAACACAGAATCTAATTCTCATCTACTCATCTCTCATTATCTTACCTTATCTTATCTATCTTATCATTATCTCATCTTATTATCATTTTTCCCATTACCCACGCATAAGCTTATGTGGGCATCACGACAGCAAAAAAATCAACTTTACAGAATATAAATGTTCCTTTCAGCTAGTGACTCATAGGAAATATCATGCTACAAAAGCATATGTGTTAGCACTTGTCTCAGTTGTGGAAGACGGGAATAGAAGAACGCCCAAATATCTTAACTGCATGAGTTGGATGAAAGATGAATTGTTGGCCGGCTTTCAGGAACTTCAAAAAAGTTGTTCTATCCGAAAATATTGATCCCGAACGAAATAACGACAGTTATGAACTATTGGAGTATTTCGTGGAAATCTCCAACACTCAAACGTCTTATAGAAAGGGATAAATCATCCAAGCGTGATCTTGAAAGTTTGTTCTTTGTGGCTGAACTGAAAACACGTCTTGAATACTTCAAGACAAACAGAAGATATTATTTTGCTGCTGTGAGCGTGGATTCTGTGAAGATAAACAAGTGTACAGTCTCACTCTATTCCTCATTTTTCGGTTGAAGTGATGAAGCAGACAACTCAAACATTTAAGATGAGACAAATTCTTTTCTCAAATACAAATGATTTTGGAGTTCAACACAGACTAATAACTCTGGCTAACCGTGGTGAAGCGTGGTATACTTATTTATTAAAAATTTATATACTTACCTATTTACCTATAGGAAATATACCCAGCGATGACCAAATAAGTATACCACGCTTCGCCACTACTGGCTAACTTATATTGGTCGGTTCTCGAATGCAACTTGAAAACATGAAATAAAAATCCATGGAAGTTGGAAAATAAAGTTTTTTCATAGTGTATTTTTCTTACATAAATTGAAATGAAAAAATAACAATGAGTCATAGTGAACCCCTACTGCTGAAGTTTCACTGAGCTAAGATTATATTCTGCCTTTTAATATCTTATTAACACTATTCGATAATTATCGTAATATTTTCCAATAAAGATGCATCCTATGATGATATAATATTTAATAAACTTGATGTGAATATAATAATAATAACTGACTGTTGTCAGCCATTGTTGGCTTGTGTGCAGGAAAAATCATAAGTGGCACAAGAATGCATTAAATTTGATCTTCAACTTCCATGAAAAGAATATATTCATGAAGAATAAGAATTCTACGATTAATAAGAATAAACATCGTTAACTGGAGATTGAGCTTAAAACATACAAATGAGACAAAGTCTGCCATCTTAAAGGATTGAAGTCAACAAGCATAAACATGATTGTTAACATAAATGCTCGTAGAATCTTCTCATCATTCTTCGCGAATTCAAAAACTTTTCCGTGTTGTTGAGTTCAAGAGAAGTTCTCTCTTGAGTTGAAGAGAGGAGAAACCATCCATTCCAATCCCACTTGACAAGATTTGTAGTTCGCGTTCCTAGTTTGTCTGTTTCTTGTTTCAATAGCATTCTAATTGCCAGATCATTTTCTTAGAATGCAGTTCTGGAGTTTATAATAACTTCATCAATTATCAATCTGAGAGCGGCAGGGTCGAGGTAAAAGCTCTAACAAAAATGCTGCTTAAATTTTGGTTGAGGGTTGATTTTATTCTCAAGGGGATATAGACTATTTGATTCATACATATATCTGAATAAGGTAATTTACTTAAAAAAATATCGTTTTTAAATTTAAAATTGAGTAAATAACTGAAAATGTCAATCTAATTTCTTTCCTCAACAAGTAAATGTTGAGGATCGTGTACTAGGAAAATCAATTTTCCTAAATAATGGGAAGAAACATGTATTTTTATAGAAGTAAAAAGTTGTACTTTACAAAATACTTTTTGTGTTTTTGACCTACTACCAATTCACACTTATGGTTGAGATGTCAATGTGCTAACCACACGTTACATCTTTTCTGGTTAATGATCATTCACCTCTGCTGATTCAGTCAAGTGGATGTGAAACTGGCAACCAGCTGGTAGGCCTAAGCCCACATAGAGCTGTTGAGCCATTGACAAACAAACAAAAACCAATTCACACTACAATCTCTCTACACGTACATTATAAGTTATAGCAATTAATTTTTAAAGAATATACTTTTCTTTCCTATGAATGATTTATTTATTCATAGATGCTTTATAGTACAGTCGAATCTCAGTTTAACTAGCTCAAAGAACGCGACGAATCCGAGGGAATTAATGGATATATTTAGCAGTATTATAGTACAGGTTTCATCAGTGTACAGTGTACACGATTGTATTTGAGAATGTAGATGAAACGTCTGGAAGAGGATTACAGTAACAAGCCAAGTTAAAGCTATGTTGAACAGGAAATTGCTAATTGGTACTCTTAGGACTGAATGGTGGTACTTGAAAACAAAACAGTTTTAAGTCCGCTACTTAACAAGAGAGACTAGAGCTAAGGTAGCGAGTCTATATCAAGTTTATATAATAAATTATTAACTATTTCTGCTTGTAATTGTTTGAATCAATTTGATTAAAGCATTTCGTCTGATAAAAAAATGAATCATTGTTCAAAAATTTGTTTGATACATGAATGAGCATTAACATAATTATTATGCACATGTGCTCTAAAATGAAGAGCACAGTTTCATACGCGAGAGGGGTAACTTGCGTACATATTCATGTTTTATCGTATTGCCATTACACTCAAGTGAATAGAAAACTCTCGAATTTGTAATTTAAATTATGCAACAGGAACCTGAAGCTTTATTATCAACTCAAAACTCGAATAATTCGTTTGATTTAGTATGGTACAATTCTTTATTATCATTTTCGTGGAAGATTATAAAAGTTTCCTTAAAAAACAAATAAAAATTAGCTTATTATACTTTTATATCTACTTAAAATGAGAGGAGACACTTGAAATCTTTTTTTAATTCCATTCATTATCTCATTACTTATATAATATAATTATACACCTCTTCATGAATTCCATCTGATAATTTTATTTGTGATCTTATAACTTAATTCATGCCCGCAGGGGGGCAGAATTTATTCTGTCCGGGGTGTGGCAATCCTCCGGGTTCCTGATGCAAGTGGTAGATGTAGGCTGGTTGGCAACTAACATCGTTGCGTCCCAGCTTAAGTAGGGTGTTCAAGTAGGAACACCTGAAGCATCAACTGCGCAAGCCAAGCCAACATATGGTGGAACAGCATACGCCGACGGCTGCATGGTCAGGGGAGTGCCTGACATCGAGTATGCGAACTCTGGATACCAGGCGACCTCCAGTTTCAAGAAGCCTTCCCTGGGTGAACGCGGAGCTCTGCCCAGGGTGACTGAATAAATCTCCAGCTACTCGTGGGAATCTTAAGGATACCAACTTAAGAGTAAAAGAGGCTGAACAGCCTCAAACATCTAACGAGGATGGGGGATCTCCCCCAAACTCTACCGACATGGAACAGGTTTCAGAGTTATTGCTGACTCAAACCTGCCGGGAAACGGTACATGTAGAGGAAGGCACTACAACTGAAGATTCTGCAATGGAATCTGAGGAGTGTGCAGACCCATCCCTGATAGAAGTTGAACAGCTTCGGAAGGGTGGGTCCATAGCTGATGGTCTGGACGAAGATGTCTCAAAGCAGCTTCGGTGGAGCTCCAGACTAGGAAACAGAATCAGCAGCACATTTGCTGCTGGAATGTCCAGCACTCTTGCAAATGAGGAGGAGACTTCTTGGAAAGGCAACCCTCCTACCAGAGGAGGCAAGAGAACTGGACTTCAAGGCCCTGAGTAAATTCTGCTCTGGCCTTGGATTATGGAACATGGCATAAGCCAAAGAGGGGATGCCACAAAAGATCGAATAGCGGTCGCGGTGGCTAAGGGTTTCAAAGCCCAACCCAATTGAAAAAAAAAAAAAAAAAATTAATTCATGCGATTCCGCATGAATTTCATTAGACATTTGAGGAAATGATAACAAGCTAACTGACATAAAAAGCTCCAATTTAACTTAACGAAATGAAAAAAAAATAATAAAAAATTAATCTCTTAAATATACATAAAACGATCAGTATAACCATTTTACCACGATCAATTCCTGAGTTTATTCTGGTGATCTTAAGAGAACACCACATCCCTTGATTGATAATGTTTCAATTCAAAGGCATTCAGTTCAACGATCTTCATCTTTAGGAGAGAACTTCTTATTCGGTTTTCATTCTCTCTCACACTTTTTCTTTTACTCTCTTTCTCTTCCACTTTTTCTCTTACTCCCTCTCTCATTCTCTCTCTCTTTCTTATCCTTTATTTCACTTATTTCACTTCTTATTTCCCCCCTCCCATACTTTAGCTGTCTTACACCTTCTCTTCCAAACAATTCTTCTTTCTTCCTCGCTCTTACACACTCACTTTCTCTCTCTCTTTCTCTCTCTTCATCCCTCTATCTCTCTATCTCATACTCACTCCCACTCTCTCTGTCTCTCGCCTTCACCCACTTATTCTCCAGCGTTTTCCATTCACATTTAACGATATTTCATGGCTGGAAACTTTTCCTTGTCAAGCAAAGAGAACGAAATTACAAAGTATGCGAATACGCTTATCTTTGTAAATTCTGCTGTCGCACATTTCCCCATAGCAAAAAGGCGGGGTCTAGGAGGGCCCGCTGGTAAACTAATTTGGCCCTGATCGTTGCCATCTCGCGCTCAAACTTGGCGCCAAAACTTTACATCTAAAAAGGGCGCGAAATGTTAATCGGAAACTGGCAGGTAGAAAGAAGCACGACGGTCATATCTGATTTCGCAGCATCCGAGCTAAGTATGAGTCAACTAGAATAATTACTTCTGATAAAGTACACTCTCGAGATTGATCTAGTAAAAAATAAAATTGGATGAGGTGCCTCAAGATTTTAGGTTATAAGTTTATTTTATACTCTCAGTTAGAGACTTCATTATGGAATGGATCAAGAAAGCGAAAATAGAAGTGAAAATAATCCAAAATGAGAAGTGGAAAGGGTTTTAGATTAGATTATTCACTTCATTCATGTAGATCACAACACACTTGAATTCTAGATCATATAGTTATTATAATGAACTTCATTTAAAATTATAGTAATCACAGTATTTGATTCACTAAACAAGACATAAGATAAGGGAGCTTTTCAAATTAAAATATATAGACATTAATTCTAGATTCAAGAAGATTTTCTCCTCTCTAGGGGTTGGAATTAGTGTATGAATCTATTATGAACAAACTCGTATAATGCAAAATAGTTATCCTGGAGGAACCTACCTCGTTTTTCAACACTTGCCATACAAATGTGATATTTTAAATTTTATGATATCTGTACCTTGTATTATAATTTGTATTTTTTTTAGAATTTGTGAGCGAATCAATGAAATAAAATGGGAAAAAATTCTTCAATTATCTTCATACAATTTTCTTGTATTTAATATAGGCTGGTCAATTAAATTAATTGCAGTTTAAATTAGATCACAAAACAAATACATTATGCAGGTTGATAATGTGTATTCCAATGCTGTTCACATTTATGTATTCCCAGCTCACTGAATTTCACCTAGCTGTTCATGCATATGCCTATGCTTCTGGGTGAGTGAATTCAATCATACTCGATTTTCCAGGTCAGCATGTTATCAAATACTCATTTGATCATATCCGATTCATTCACTGCAAACTAATATTATTGAATTGCCAGTAATTCAAGTAACTGAGCTCATGCAAACACCTCTGATTACGTCATTCTATTTACATAATCTTATGTTATACGAATACCAATTACTTGATAATACAAATCATACGTTGTATACGATATGGATAAAATGTTACCAAACGGGATAAACAGATTGAAATTCTCTACAAACGTGCGTCCTCGAAGTGATCCATGTTATGATGGATTTTTGGACATGAGTAAACTCTCCTCCGTATCAGACTTTAAAAATTGATGAGCATGAAAGTGAGTGTCAAGCACTACAAACAATGATGACAGCCATTGCATATTATATATGACAATCGAAAATCGTTCTCGGCTGTAGAATGTTCCCGATAAGTTTTCGAGTTCAACGATAACGACCATCAAAATAAACTGATGGTGGAATCGCTTTTTGTATGTAAATATTTTTGCTGGCATTGGACAGGATAGATATGAAGAACGAAAATTTAATCCCTTGCATGATATATATGAATATGCAAATTGGTCTAGTGAACCACGATAACTCTTAGCATATCGATTTGAGTTCCCTTTACAAAGCCTGGTATTTTTTTATACTAAAAAATAAGGGTATTATTCCATCATCAATTATATTTTATCAAATTCATTTGCTATGGAGAGTGGACGCTTATTTTGAAACATTTTCCAAGAAAAGCTTTAAGGGTTTGTTACCAGATCAGAATTCATTTTGATAGAGCTTGATCAAACGTATGATGAGTTTTTCAAGATAAGCCCTTTACTTTAGATCTATAGTTTACCAGAGATAGATAATAATTATCAGAGATGAGGGTTAAGTATAAGAGAGGGCCGGCTGTGCCCTAACTTCGCCCTCCCAGGAAATGAAGGCAGCCAATCAATCAATCAATCAACAGAAACTGGTATCCTGATACAGTATTTTATAGATTGGTAGTTATGACAAATTGAGACTAATTTCATTCAATATTCTAAAGTTAATCTTCAGCTTTAAAAATATGAAGAGAATGGAGCCTAAGCTAAAAACATTTACAAAAAATTCTTCTACATAAAAAACATTAAATTTTGAAATTTCGATATCAGATCAAAATTAATATTAATATGAATTCAATATTTCGATGGCAACTCACATACAGATTATTCTGGGGGGTGCCCACTTTCTCGATGGATATTACGATGTACTGTCCGCGTCTAAGCTCCGTAGCCCTGACGGCTGAAGAGCAGGGACGAAGAGTGCTATACTTTTGCACTACAAAAACCGGTTTTCGATGACGTATCGCATTCCTCCCAGAGACACGGAGGTTAGACGCAGGTACTTGTTTATATTGAAGATCTTTGTATCTGTGTTTTCAGACGCAAGTACTTGTTTATGTTAAAGAGCTTTGTATTGAGAAATATTTCTATCTATTTTATTTCTGACGAATGATAATGACTGAGTTGGGAGATTATCACCAGATTTGAGGTATTATGCATTCATATCATAATCAAAAAATAATATTTTATTCTAATAATATTTCTATTTTAATAATTTAATAAAAAACACTCTACCCTACATCGATAAACAACTTAGAAAACGCGCCTTGACTGGCTGGCATTGAATCACGGCGTTGGGTAGGCAACCCTCTTAACCTGCACGGTCAGCTTTCACTATTATTAAACATGGAATATTTTTCGAATGCACTGTATTATTGCTTTATTCCGATTCATCAATCTTTTCAAGAGGAATGCTGTTTTGAGATTGTTATAAAAATTGCTAACTTACGCAAACAAAAGTTTGTCACAGCTTGAAATATGTTAGAGTGGATGACTGAGTCTTACCTGTGGAAATAAGAAAATATAAACCATTAGTAAAACGCTTATCAAATCAATGCAAAACAATAATAAAGTATCTTATACGTGGAATATTATTATTATGAGGTGTAAACAATAACAACAAATCAATATACTATGCTTCTATAGTCTGTTCAGAGAAAGGAGAGACGATGTAAATAAACCTGTGCGTGCGAGAGTCTAGCTAGGAGCAGCTTGACCGATTCACAGTAGAACTAATGCGTATTATTATTATCTCCAGTAAGTGATTCCAGTCTGACCTCAAATGAACGTATTGTGAACTGGAATTGAACAGAAAATTCATCGAAAACAGCGGTGAGTCATCGCTTCTATACGCAGCAGCTTGTTTTGGCCGTATCTCGTGAACAGAGTATAGATTAAATTATAATAGCAAACAAAAATAGATTACTAATTTAAGTATTAATAGTTGATCACCATTTGGCTACAATGCGAAATAGATCATCAACAATAAAACCATACGTAGACTTAAATTCTAATTTGCTAGTCACAAGATATTGAATAGTAAAGTTTTCTTCTACTAATGAAAATTATTCATCCATCATCATTATTCGATTGAACATAATATTCAATTCAACATAAAGGGAGATGTCTCATTGATAATAATTATGTACGAGCTGAATGTACTGGATATACTCTATGTTATACAGTAGCTGAATGAATTTTCTTGTATATTTGTAAATTTTTACATTTGTATATTATTGCTTATTTGCTTCGTATAGTCTTGTTTCTCTAAATGTGAAAAACGAGAAACATAATCGCAAATGTGATGAGTCTTCCTGAAAACAATTCAGCTATCCTTCAACTCATCAACTACTCAATTTGAGTTTTATCAGCTGTAATAATAACAAAAGTCTTGTACCTGTAACACCTTCAATCCAATTTGATATTCATTAAAATCCAATTCGCGAGTTGAAATTCATGCATGAAAATCCTATTCAGCCTATATTCGAGGGTGAAAATTATGAATTATACAGTCACTGACAGCAACGGAGCTCTGTAATGTGGAAACATACGCATACGTCCTATGAATTCTTCCTGTTGAATTCATGGAGATTTTCAATTCCACGCGAGCTAGTCTATCTGGAGAGCACATGAAAAGCGAGAAAATTCCGGAAAATGGCGCAGAGGGAGAGCTAAGTGAGTTTTGAAAGCGAATCGAACAAGACCAGGAAATTAATCAAGTAGTGGCGTTTTTACAGCTTTTGTGCCGGATGAGTTCAAAGCCACATATAAATTACCGGGTGAGGACAGTCAGTGTCGCTTCTTCACTCTTCCACTCACTTCATCATCATCATTCTCCCCCTTTTCCCTTCTTTCTCCTTCTCCCCACCCCGATATATGTAGGCTACGGTGCAGTCTTTTGAAGTACCGCGCATCCTATATTACCGGCCACCTATGAACAGTGCGGATCTAGATTAGACGGTTCACAGATTTCAACACTGAGCTAAAGTGTAAGAGTTCACCTTAATCATCAGCTCTGCTTGAATCCTTCAGCTGCAGCGACTTCAACAAGTGTATTAAGCCAGAGACTCGTTTAAGTTTGCGGGAAGCGAGCGAAATTTCCCCCCGAGGAGATAGCCACGAGTGTTTTTCTATTTCACCAACATGAAAAACGGTACTAATGAATGCTGATTCAGAGAAAATTATATTATATAGTGAGTAGAGGAACGAGAGAACAAAGTGAAATAGAAATTGGAGAGTAGAGAATTGAGAATAGAGAGCTGATAATGAAGAGAGGTGCGTGGTTAGAGATTAAATAAATAGATTGATAATTGAGTATATCTTTTCATTTTTAAAACTGCAAAAGTGCTGTGAATTAACAAAGGCAGTGAAAAGTGAATTGTAGATTTGTAGACAGAAAAAAGTAGAGAGCAGAAAGTAAAGAGTAGAGAGTAAATAATATAGAACAGAGATTATGAAGTAGAGAGCAGAGAGTAGAGAGAGACTGAAAAGCAGAGAGCAGAGAGTAGAGAGAGACTAAAAAGCAGAGAGCAGAGAGTAGAGAGAGACTAGAGAGCAGAGAGCAGAGATAGTATGGATCCGAGAGCCGAGACTAGAGTAGAATGAGGTTTTTGATTGTGACAATGGTAGAAGAAAGCATTGTCAAGGAGATCAACTATTTTAAATGGATTCGAATCATCATAGTCGAATACTGTACCCACATCAATATTATTTCCATCGATTTTCCTCACAATCCATAAATACGATCATTGAATTATTCTACTGTAAGTTTTTGTAAGTAAACACACAAGTCACTCATTCTGGGAATAATTGCAAGCAGAAAAGGAGCTTCTTCAGCTTCTATAAATTAGAACTTGTGAATTTATAGCTGAAGATAATAATTTGTTCTTGATGAAAGAGATTTGAAAAATGTATGTTAGAGATGTACAATTTAGATTATTTATTTATATAATTTATTTCATTAATTGACAATACACACAACATGGGTGGGAAGGAACAACAGGCATTTGCCCAAAACTGTTTCAATCCCTAATTTTAACTAAATTGTCCAGAGGTCATGTCCATGTACTTTTTCATTACGATATAAAATGTGATGATGTAGAATGAAAGAGAGTTTAAAAGATGTAAAGAAATTTATTAAGTATTTGGAATGTGATGTATTTTAGGCCTATAAATAAATGTTTATTTCTCAGAAAATACAATAGGTACAAGACAATATATCCAAAGTACAAAGTTCATCCTTATATTTAAAGAGACCTTATATTTAACTAAACTCATCCTTATATTTAACTGATGATTAGTTATTATTAGTGAAGAGAATAAGTTATGAAAAAAGGATTTCGTGTGATGTTCTTGAATAATCGTGAGTTATAGTAGATTGTAGCATTGATTCTATAACAAATATGATTCTTTCTCATTAAATGCCATTCCAGGGTTGGAATGGATTTTGAATTCAAAATTTGATCGAATTTGAGTGACAATTATAAATATACTGTTAGAATAATGAAGTCAATATCAAGAATTTGGTTTAACAATTCATATTTAAGAATGATTTTACTGTTGGAATCTTTGGAGAGCAGCAGATCAAGAACATTGTCAGAGGCTCAATGAGAAGGAGAGTGAAACGTGATCTGTAAAGGATTGCTGGAAGCATGAAGAAGAAAAACATCAGAAAGATAAGATGGAGCGGCATTTCACGGAAAATGGATGTCTTACATGGACTGTAGCGCCACGGAGTAAGTAATAACTGAGAATAAAAAATTACAGTGAAAGTTTCCCCGAATTACCAATTCCACAATTTGCTTCCCCAGGACATAAATAACATTCATTCCCCTTAATATTGAAAATTTCATTCACTCCCCAATGATAAATCCTGCTTTCATCAGAATCCCCGGGAGGATAAAGAGAGCTGGTCTCCTTGTGGTGAAACTTTGATGGGGAGGATTGCATCCTTTAAGAAACCAATGGGATAAAGAATGAAACATAAATCATTCTATTTTGAACTCGAAAAACCCCTAGATAATTCTCATCAAGTACAAGTGTCGTTCTAGTATTATGTTATTTATCGGTAATAAATCAGCATGAAATGAAGCTCTTTTCAAAGAAATCTATTATTGATTGATGTCTTTACCCAATATGTTGGTTTTTATTGCCTAATAATATTGCAATAGTAATTCCTGTAAACGGTCGTTTACATACATAATTATACATAATAGTACGGTCATAATTATACATAATAGTAATTATTATGTATGAAAACAATAAAATAGTGATTATTATTATTATGTATTTTCATTATTATTACATAATAGTCATTCCTGTAAACGGTCGTAAGGATATAATCAAGAAGTTATGAATCATTGAATGTCACAAATCATTATCATAACCAAAACACGGATTTCACAATAATTTTCTAATATGAAAGAAATAGACATATATATTTTCAAACCATAGTTTTATTTTTCAATTAATTAGAAGACACAGAATCATTATTTCGTTGCATAACCTGCCACATCCTCAGCTGTACTGAGGAGTACAGTACAGCTGAGGGTGTGGCAGGTTATGCCACGAAATCATGATTCTGTGTCTTTTAATTAATTAAAAATAAAACTATATCAAATATGATGAAAGAAATAGACATAGATATTGTCAAACCACAGTATTATTTTTCAATTAATTAAAATACCACAATATCACATCACACACAACAAGTTTCTTAATTTTCTAATAAGCTAGATAGAATAAATGAATACTAATTCAGTCTTTCTATTGAGGTTGATACACAATAAATATACATATAAATACACAATTAATATACATATAAATACACAATAAAGATACACAAGAAATCCATACACAATAAATATATTATTGTTCCTCATAGATTATTCCACGCACATGGACAAGTCATTCAAATAAGGAGTCTATTCATACTAAATTTTCTGGTATTATGTACTTCTCTTGTATTCGCTATTGAATAAAATAATAATACTAGAAACTTGAAATATCCAGTTTTCGATTCAATTTCTGGAATGGTATATCTATGGAATCTTATATCAAACAAAAAAGCTAAATTGTCAGAAAAAGTGCAGATTCCAAGCTCCCGTATACGGATCGATAGTCTTGATTGATAGTACTGTCAATCATAGTTCCTTGCAGCTTGTGAAACGGGACTGTATTCGATTAGCCTACATTGGACTAACTGTTAATGGGTGGGGGTGGTGGGGGCTGATCGGCTGATACAAAACAGTAATTTGAACTGTGGTCGAACATGTTATAATTCAATCTAAACCAGCGATGGTCTGACGATTCGATTAGAAAGAGAAGCAGTGAATGTAGAGAATGAAAAGAGAAAGAGAGAGAGTAGATATCAGACTATTCGGAACCCTAAATATCCAACACACCAGCTCGGAAGTTGGTGTAATTTTTCAGCGAGCGAACACGGGAAAATTGTGCTTCCGAGAGGCACCGCTCAGAAAGTTCAATGTTCGAAAATTAGTTCAACGAGTCCTATAATAAAGTTCAGGTGTATTGCAAAATCGTCCGTTACAGTTAGCAATGACATTGCAAGTCCACCACCGTAACAATAAAACTGCCAGAAGCATGATAGAAATTCATAACACATACCGATGTAGTAGGTTGTAGGTCAGCTATGACAAGACCGATTAATTACATTAATGCCTCGTTCGCTAGGGGTGAAACTTTAGAGCTCGTAGATTCAGGAATCCTCTTCAAGAAGCGCTCTGCCTCTTGGAGATTTAATGATCTGGAGGCTGTAAAATTGCGCCATCCTCACTGACGCATACATTTTGAAAATGTTTCAAGGACTCTAAAGCGTAAAACTTTGCGAATATCTGGAGTACCTCCACCGAAGAAGCGGCATATTTATCACAGGGTAAATATTTGAAACTCCTCACTCTCATCTGCTACCACTCTGCCATATAGATATTAATCATGCAGAGGCCATACCGTTCGCTGCCAGAGACCAGAACGCGCATTGTTTACACGCTCAAAAAGCAATCGCTCTGTGCATGCCTCAACAATTTCGACTTTCTCAATATTCCAACAAATGAAACGCGTCCCACTTTATCGAGGTCGAGTTTGTACCAGGAATATCACTTGTCATCCAAATTGAAACTATTTCAATAGAGACGCAGTAAATAATAATTAATACAGACGCAGTTAATACAGTAAACACAGTTAATACAGTTAATATAAGCTACAACTCACACTGGCGCACAAGGTACCTATCCTTTTGCCAGTGTTTTGTTTATAATATTGATTTTTTTCTTTCCATTTGTATTGTGAATTGTTATTCAAATAATGTTTGTAAAAATGACAAATAAATAAAATAAATAACAATGTGATTCATCACAAATGAGCAGGTTTTCATAATTTTTAGTATTTCATAATACAGTATCTCTATTTTAATAATAATATCTATAATTATACAACCAAGTGTGGACAAGAAGGACATCTTGGACATCCTATTCCAAGAATTGGGATTTGATATGGACAATGAATGATATTGGACAGATATGTCGCATCTGATACTCATATCTTTGAATAATTATCAAGTTTATAATTTGTGAAATTCATGAAATATCATATTTTTTATACTCCTCTTAGAGGAGTATCATACAATACTAAATTATATACGATATACTCAATTGTACACTTGTACGCAATACTTCTGAGTATTGTATATTCTTAGATGTATTACACAATCCTCGAAGAGGAAATTTCAACAGAAGCTGGATTTGCTAAATATTTGTGATTTTCTCCGGTAGTAAATTAATGTTAAAAATAGTTGAACGTGAAGGATGCAATAAGATGTTTATTTATTCAGTTTATACCTACCGTAATCTATAATCTTTGCATGAATATTTTGTTATTCACATTGAATCAGATATAAATAAATTTGACAACGCTTCCAGGTATTCCTTTACAGAATTTCCCAAAAAATAGTTACATTTCCTTCAAGATCAGCAATAGTTGTTATTCCTGTAATTATGCTAAGTTAAAAAAGATACTACCAAGAAGTATGAGCATCAGATATATTTATGCTATTACTACGATATTATTTTTCGGCAGTGTATGCTTTCAAGTTGAATTTTTATTAGCCTACCCTCCTATCAGTCTACATCCTAACAGTTTGTTATTACTATTTGTATTCTATTATTGGACTATTCTTATTAGTATTCATTGTTACAATCAGATTCATTTAATTTGGTGGATGGCCTTAGATAGATATATAGATGGAGAGATATTACTTCTTGACGTTGCTGATGACCGTAGAGTCTTTCAAATGCCAAGCGCCAAACCAAATGAATCTGATTCTACTAATAGACGATGTGTTTATTTGTCTATGTGATCCGTAATATGTTTGAGATCTACATACATATTGGACAAAAAATTTCTCATAAGGAAAACAGAAGCACGGAAACAAAACGACCAAACATTGAAACCAACAAAATAGAACTCTGATGTTTTTCAATCATGCACATGTACAACATGCATAAATTCGTTTTTGTAAGCATCCATGTCATGTACTGGCACTTAATCAGGATACCAGTTTTATGGGTCATGTTGCTGTGACTATGTCGGATCTCACGACTGCAAGGTGATTCAGAAGCAGCGAAGTCAGTGTCATGAAGTGACATGACTCTGAAATGCAACTGTGTCACGAATCACGATGAACTAGTTGATGTCAAGTTTAGGTGATACCTACAGCCTCACTAGCTTGTACATTCACTCCTGCATGTGAGTTGACGAATAATTTATGCTTACATCAAGCTCGAACTCGATGGAAAACGCTATTTCCATTTCACAAATTAACTTCTAGTGACATTTTTTCGACTACTTCAACATCTGTCAGTTTTCCACACCACGATTTGGTCATTGCTTTGACAGAAACTAGAAAATAATTACTATACTGACCTTGTTTGTACTGCATTAGGATTAGAATAAACAGACGTCTGTTTTTTAATACTCAATCTCTTGTTGCATTTTACTAACGATGTACAGTTTATGCAGTACAGTATGCAATGTACAATTCCTACAGGTTATGCAGTTAGCATATTCGAGCTCTAAAAATCCCTTTAAGAATTATTTGCACCGAAAACTATTCTGTAGATCAAACACTCAGATAATTGGTGATTTCACGAAAAATGGGAAATTAAGCAGAGAAAACTCTATTCACAGAATGCTAACTTGAAATAAGAAAAGGTTTATGTCTAATAAGCCTTAAAGTATTATCTAAAAGTCTTCAAATTATTACTCACTTCGATTACAACAGTCAACATACTGTGCAGTATGTGAACCTCACTATAAATATCTATCTAATAGATAGATAGATAACATTATGTATAATATCCATTTTAATAGAAGTGAGTTACTGCCTCTGTGTTTCGTATTTTGTTTTTTCTGTGCGGACACGTTTTTTTGTCCCTGTAAGCTAGTCGGATACGGTTATTTTATGGTGAAAATAAATCGATTGAATCGGTGGAAAATCGGAGTTCGGATAATTAGTTCTACTGTATTTTATTATCAAAGGATCTCGAAATAATTTGATTTCTTTATCAATTTCATTATTATTAAACGTCAGCTACGTTCATCCTCACTTTGCACAATGGGCAAGCTCTATTTGGAAGCACTGTCATTATTTGCTTCCTTGTCACAATTACATTAGTCATTACTTTACAGAGAAAATGAACTCTATCAATACATAGTACTACAATTTTTATGCAATAGAAATACGTAGCCGGTAATTTATATTGAAAAACGCTAGTCTGACTCCGTTTTCCCACAGAGAATAGACTTGATAATACTAGTACTAGGTAAACAGACTTGGTATATACTATAATAGAGTATAGAGCATAGAGTATAGAGTATAGTACTATAGAGAGTATGCTTCTCTGTGTTTTTCCTTTATCATTTTCATATTGAATGGTATGAAATAATTCAATATACTAACTGTAGAATGTACTGCATTACCATACAGTAGTGAAAACATTTTTTTGTATCTCTAAATGGATAAAATTATCACCCTAAATTAATAATCATGCCGTAAAAGCTAATTTAATGTAAATTGTGTTAAAGAGAACTCTTATGTACAGGTATTCATCACCTTGTTCAACTTAACATTGGATATATTATCCAAAGATACATTGTAGAATACATATATTCCGAATCAAGTATAAAAATAGAACAAGTGGTGTAATTCGATCAGATAATTCTAAGAGGATCTAAACGTTGTATTTATAAGGACATTAAACCCCAAAAAAGGAATAAACATGATGTTGTTTCACACAATTACTGTAACAGTATTCATGTATCGAATTTCAATCGGAAATTTCCTATTCGAATGGAGCCCACTTACGCGCAATTACACTATTAGCATATGAGAATGCAAATTTCGCTTCCACACTCAGCCTTATTTGGGAGTTCTCGAATGATCTCGTAACACTCCTGGCCTTTTGCAATTTTGATCATTCCAGTTTGACTATTAAACAAGAATCAACCGAATAAGGGAGTTATCGACGAATTTGAATAATTCTTCAAATTCTTAATGAATCATAGTTCTACAATAATAATCATCTAAGTACAACAATATTATTATAAGTGTACCAGTTGTCCTTGTAACAAGTTGAATGTAACAAATTTGTAACAAGTAAACTGATAATAGGATAATGGACAACTATTTCTTTTCAATTGGTTACATTATTCAAATTTTTGAAAAGATATTTGAAAATAACCAATGTAATAAGTTTTTAAATAGAATAACCTAATTTGCAACTATTACCAGCGGGCAAAGTTTATTCTTTTTGCTGGTAATACCATTACAAGTAATCCTGTAAAAAAATATTCATATGAATTTGAATTAACTATACACATATAGATTATAAACTTATTTATAATGTTGTATTATTTTCATTCTTCAATTTATGTTTATTATTTTATTTTATTTAATTAATTTATTATAAAGTTGTTTATTTAACGATATTTCCTTTAGTGATTTGAAATTGTTTTTTTGTATGGCAAATAAATAAACGTATGTGTAGAGATCAACTAACGTGGATAGAGTGGAACAAACTACAGCATGAGTTAGGAAAATACTACACAGTTAGCACCATTAAAACAGTAGTACAGTAATAGTACACAGTTTTTATTTTTTTACTAATTTATTTTTGGGGAACAAACCTCTCAACTTCAAAACACATTTCTTTTGATTATTTGATGATGATTATTATTATTATTTGAGTATTTGATTGTTAAAATTCCATGTTATCGAACAAATGCTATCAAGAAAATAGGCTAGTGACTGATAGGCTGTTGTGCATTAGTACCGTATCAATCTTACTTGTTTCTGTCATAGTTGAGAGTTCCCATCCCAACTAGTTTCAATTACAATTTAGTTCACCATTCTTCCTGACTTAGAATTTCAATTGAAATTTGTGGAATGATGAAACCCTTAAAGATGCAGTATTCTAAATAAACAATAATGGACTTCAAATTTTGAACCAAGAGCTTGAGGAAGAGCAAGCAAGTCTTTAAATATTTATTGATAAATTGTTTCAAATACAAAAATTTATCAATGAAGGACATAATGAATCTGGCAAGGATAATCATGAGTAATAAAATTCATCTTGATTCATAATCAACAGTTTTAGACATATATACAATTTTTTGGACCATGAGGTTGAGGAAGAACGGGAAGCTCTTCTAATAAGCAAGCTAGTAATCATTTACTGATTCAAATACAAAAATTTAGTAATAGAAAAGAATAATTTCGGTCAAAAGTACTGTAATAATGAATACTGCTCTCTCAATATAATTGTGATTTCGTGGTAAGTCTTTGTTATCAAGATTTTTTCATATTTTTAATCCAATTTATTAGCCTACTCCATGTATTTTCCAACGTACAAAGTAAATTTATAACTTTTAATTTTTTTAATCCAAAACCATCTGAGTGAATTTAGAATTTTTCATAATATTTTTAATCCAATGATTACCTTATGTATTCTCCATCACAAGGACAATTTAGAACTTTTCATTTTTTCATCCACAATCATCTGAGTTAAATCCACAAGCATCATGGTGGATATTCTTCTTCTTCTTTCTTCTTTTTCTTCGCCTTTTCCCACTCAGGTGGGGTCGGCACAAGATCTTGGGCGATGGATTTCTTCCTAGGTCTTCCTCTTCCTAGTTCCTTCGAGATCTAAGTGTTCGATCCTTTTCCCCTCGTAATCGTCCTCCCTTCGCTCTACAGGTCCGTACCACTGCAGTCGTTTTTCTTGTATCTTCTTTGATATTTCTAGTCTGTGTTCGGCCGCACGCCTGTTTTATAGATTTTTCCCTTTATTTTTTTTCATTTATTCCTCTATCACAAAGTATTCCCGTCATTTTCTTCCAATTTATCCAGGCTGTATTTACTTGATGTGCTATTTCATTGTCCAGTTCTCCGCCTTTATCAATGGTTGAGCCCAGGTACTTGAATTTTTCTATCATGGTGGATATTGATTGGAGTTAAATTGGAGTTAAAACCAATTGATTACCTCATGTATTCTCCATCACAAGGAAAATTTAGAACTTTCCATTTTTTTATCCACAAGCATCTGAGTTAAAGCATGTATTGCATGTATTGCTAAACACTCAAGGAAAATTTCACCTTAAAACAATATCCCAACAAATCTAGATTACATGAAGGAGACGTGTTGTTTGTATATTGGACGTAAGTAAACACGCCACGAACTTGCTTTGCTGACAAGGTATGCATGCACCTTGGGTCTCAAGCAACCCTCTCGTAATCTCATAAGCTCGGAGCTCAAACACGCTTACGAGGTTGCCTTATTGTGAGTGACTGTCCTTTGTTATTCAAACCAGGAGTGAGATTTGTATCAATAATTTTCTTGATCACTTGAGGCCAATTTCCCAAAAACCAGTGGCGATGCGTGGTATGCTTATTTGATCATCCTATAAGAAATATACCCGGCGATGACCAAATAAGCATACTACGCTTCGCCACGGCAAAAACTGTAGGTCAAACTTTTAGCTGCGTGGATAATAAGTATAGCCTACGTAGGGGAGTCTTAGTTTCGATTTCTACCAACAGATCTGAACACTTCTACAACAGATCTGAATAGAATAGAAATCTATTCAAGATTTGTTTGCAAATAGTTAGACAGCCGAGAAATTCGAAAGTTTTCAGTGTTTTCTTGTTCCAAGTTTGGCGAAGAAATTCACAACTTCTTGAGATCGCATCGACTTCCTTTCAAATAATCGAAAACTTTCTGAATACAATAAACATTCTCAACAGGAATGCATTCAACGCCTTTATTCATTCAGTAATTTCAGTCAACTGTCTGCTGAATACAAAAAGTTCAAATCCTGGTCGCTGTTCTAATTTATCGGATTCATTTCGGCTAAGCTGACTAAGAGTGTCGTGACATTGTAATAATTTATTCAGAGCTTGTACTACTGCGCAAAGTTTAAGATGGCTTGTTTGTTACTCACTATCAAATAAATAGAAACGCCAGTGTTGAACAGTGACGTATTGTACAGCATTCGGAGTTATTCATTAATTGTTTTCATTCCTGACCTATTTTTCCAAGTTTCATTTCTGACAAAATAAACCCAGTGGAATGAAAAAAAGAGTGAAATAAAAACTCAATATGTTTAGAACAGATATATTAACCTCAATTACTGATTACTGATTAATATGCAATGAAAGTACAGTAAAATGGATGAGATTATATGAATATGATATGTTTTCTTCCAAACGATAATATAGACTGGACATTATTAGTGTATTAATAACTGAATAAATGTAGCCTTAGGTAATAATATATTTATAGATAATAATAAATAAAATATCATAATATCATACGTTTTGCAGCAGATTCTCTTTAAATCTCCACGTTTTCTGTTATGTGAAGAAATGTACAGATCTGATTATGAATGTTTTGTAAATATGAATTCAATCACTCGTTAATTCTAGAAGTTGAATAAGAATGAGAGATACATTCATGGTATAGAATAGTGAGGTTTATAAGCACACATAAAAATCCCTTTTGGAATCAATGTTGACATTCAATGTATCAAAATTCTACTCATACAAACAACACTTCCAAAGTGTATTGAAGTTGTATTGAGTTGAACTTCATTTTAAACATAAAACATTTCTGGGTGTAAAAATCGCGATATATCTGATAATAATATTGTTTTGATTTTAATATTGATTAAAATTACTGATACTTTTCCTATTCTGCGAATGAGGCTTAAGCCAGATGTTTTGCTTAAGCAGCGTTGGGGAAAGCGGCCCTGAATCAATGAATTACTGTATTTAATTACTAGAATAGATGAAGTGATCAATTCTGTACTAGTTCTGTACTGAATGGAGTAATCTCTCATCAGTTTGATGGTCTCGATTGCAAGTGATAGGAATCGTTCATCTAACCAGATATCTTCGCTTGTCGCTTGAGAGAGTCCATAGTATCCATCAAAGTCTGCCTAATCCCTAATGAGCTCGCTTCACACAGAACTGTTTATCTTTGTCTATGTAAAGGACAAAGCTGCCATCAAAGGGATACTGGCGTTGTATCAGTGATTATTGACATAGACAAACACGTAATCGAATAGCAATGGATGTGATGTGACATGATAAGTGTGTGGGAGGTGTTAATTTTAATCGTTTATTATGTCATGCAATACTTGTACACAAGAAACTAAATGGCTGACCGATAATAGATGTAATTTAAGGAGATAACAAGAAATTAATCGCACGAAATATAAATATGTTTGTATTTTTTTTGTCCAAGAGAGAAAGGGTTTTCAAATGTTTCTAGTAAAGTGATCGATCCTTCCAATCCAAGAAAACTTACGAATAAAGCTTCAAGCTGTACATTTAGATTGCACAATATATAGACCGCATTCGTTAACAACGATAACAACAATCGTTATAATAATTTACTGGTCAAACAGAAGCATTTATTCGTTAACAACTATAGCAACAATCTTTATAATAATTTAAAGAAGCAAGAAGTAATAATGTTATTTATTAATATTACTACTACTCATAATAATCACTGTGTCATATTTATTATTTGTTGAAATGACTGCATTGGTAACAGCAATCTAAACCGGAGTGTGAACAATCATATACATAATAAGACATATTAGATAAACTTCACGTGCATAATCTTTCAATCTTCAGTGTTTCAATGCTTCAATGCTACTTTCAAATTAGAAAAAAAACATTGTCTGAAGGTTAAGTTTCCAGATTTCTCCCAGCAAATTTTAGTTGGCAAAACGTGAATAGGCTATGTATCTTTTAGAGATCATGATTCTTCCAAAGCAACCAGATCAATCAGAGACCATAGATATGTGTAGCCTACTGATCCGGTATTTATGTGATCACACAAGTAGCATTCTATCAAGGTTATTAGAGAGAAGGTTGAACACTCGCTAGTGTAAGACGCAAAGTGGAGGGGGAAGTCTGATTTTTTGATTCATGTAACGTCACACTCGCGGTCCGCCAATTATCAGTCAATTATCAACAGCTGTTATTATCGAAATAAATGATCAAAATGACGTGAGCCAAATCAGTCACTTCAATCTAAAACCGGAGTAGTGAACAATCTAAAGACAACATTAGGTCAATGGTTCAACCTTCAATGCTAAACAGTGCGGAATTCAATGCATAGAATTTAATTTTAAAACAAAGTTTAGAAATTCCAAAATATATCATTGATACGTACAGGCATGACATCACAATGAGTTATCATGGACAGAATATAAATTCTATAATATATATCTTGTTTACTGATCTTTTACAAGTTTTTGTGTTCTAAAAAAATGAGAAGATGGATGGTATACTATTTATTGAAAAAATAAGAATTCGAAATTTCAAATTAGAGATATTTTTTATTATTCTCTCAGGACGATAAAAAGGGATGAGTTTCAAGCTCTGACAATTTTAATTTCGACACATACCAATGCTGATGCCCTTCATATTCAAAGCACTGTTCACGTTAACTGTCAACTTGCGTTGAAAACCAGCAATGCACTACTCATTAACCGTTGGAATTCCCTTTTGATAATGAAAAAGCTAGTCACTTTGAGCAGTGAAAGTTGGCTACCTTTTATTAGGCCGGCAAGTTCACCACCTAATTAAAAATTGCTGCCTGTTGGGACTTGTTCATTCCTTCTCGCTTTACCGGAAGTAACGTTGAATTAAAGTAGCTGAAACCCTTTTCAAAAAAATAACTGAAAAAAGAGACGCGCACTAATCTATGTTCATGGGTTGGAAATAGGCTTGAAAGATTCAAAGAAGAACGTACCGGTACACGAGAACGGCTCAAACGGCATCATACATGTTGGATTTATCTGTGGAATCTAAAAGGTTTCTGTGATCAGTTCTTACAATTGTAGAGAGAACGGTTGGAGAAGCGGTATACCAACCTTACTGCAAAAGCGATGGATTTTTTTAGTTTAAAACCCAACAAAGGATCACAAGAAAGGATAAATACGGACGGGATTTGTTCAACAATATCTCCTGAATATAGAAAGAATTTATTTCCAGAGAACGAATTTGAATAATATCAACAACAAAATATCAAGGTTTAGGATTACAGCTGGCATGATCACTCCAGATAGAAGACATTCCCTGCAAGACAGACATGGCCGTGATAATCATACATAGAGTAATTTACTTCATTTTTCTCTTTCTCATGGTTTCTTTTTGAATTGAATTTATTGAAATGCAATTCACAATTCCAAGTGAACAGAAGACTTCATAAACATTTATTCATTGATAAAGACACTTTTATTTAGCTTTTAGCATAATTATTATCAGAGCATAAAATAAAATTGTCAAATTCTCCTTCAACAAATGATATATTTCTTCAAAACATATGATTATGATTCGGGATAGAAACAACAGGCTCATCCCAAAACTGTCTCTTTCGCGAATTATGATCCATGTTAGATGTTAAATTTTATGTTTTCACAACACTTCAAAACAGAAATCTACGGTCCATCAATACTATACTACTCAATCTCTACATCAATACTCTACTCATGTATAAGTATAAGTATGTATATTCATGTAGTAGAAATTTTTTGATTTGGTGGATAGTGAATGACTGTTTTTAAACGTTTCTATGGTAACAGTGTGTGTTATATTGAATTTTCTTATCATAATAATAATTATTATTATGAATATGGTAAGTATAATTATTATACTGCATAAAATTTTTTTTATTCAACAGAACATCACTTGCTACCATGGAAACGTTAAATCAGTCATCAACCATCCGCGAAATGAAGAAATTCTACTTTATTCAAGTATATTTATAGTGTACACTGTACATCTTGTCAAAATTCATACGGTGTTTTAATTACTGTTCATGAAAAAAGTTTACCAGAGTAAGAGTAATGAGTTTACCAGTTACCTATAATGGAAGAGTTTACCAGAGATAGATAATGGTTCAACAACCGAAGCCGGTATTGTTTGGATGTTAACATATGACAGAATAATTATGATTGAAACACATGTTATTTATATTATGTTGTTGATTCGTAGAAAAAGTTTCTACTAAGAGTAATGAGTTTACCAGTTACCTATAATGAAAGAGTATTTGAAATAGATAATGGTACAACAGTATTTAAAAGCCGGTATCGCAGTCGGAATAAGATACCATAAAATAGAAAAAATTCAGGTACAATTAATAAATTTGTGGTTTTGACAACATACAGTCTTTTTATTCATTAAAAAATAGTGGATTGAACAAGGCCAAAGCTTCTACTTAGAGAAAGTTCGCTAAAAAAAATAGAGAAGTAAACAAGGCCAAAGTCTTGACATAGAGAAAGTATGTACGCCAAGTAGGTTAGGTTAGGTTAAACATACTTGGAGTATGCTTTCTCTATGGTTTCAATTTGTGGATTCCCACTACTCTAACTAGAACACATGATTCTTCAATATGATCGGTTGTTGTACGTGATAGGGATGAATTTGAATAATAATTCTACCGAAACTCCAAGTAGTGAAGTTTATCAGAATCCCGTACTTCAGTAATAACACCAGCAAGTTGTAAAATCATCATACGCGGGACCATAATAACAATCAGCACCTGCCTGTGCAGGAATCTCTCACAAGCATGTTTATCAACGGTGGCTGCAAATTAATCCGAGCTGGAAATCTATCAACACGCTTGCCTATTTGGTACGTATTGCAGGTACATCTGACTCGACACTAGCTGTGAGGCTGTGACATGTGAGTCACTCTCTATGAACGCACCACCGTTCTCCATCCTAATTAATTTGTTTGAAGACGGAGGGGTTTGAGATCTGTACCCGAGGCACAATAACGTGTTAGACCCTCGTTTTCCACCGGATCTGGTTGCCTTCTCACGTACCATTCATCTCCACCTTCCGGTTCCCAGTCAAGATTACAAAGAGTGATTAGTGCAGCCAGAGATCAGTCCTGGAAACTGGCTGATATATCACAGTCTGCTCAGCCAACTGCTCCTTGCCTACCAACCGTCCTCCGTGTATTGAGAGTCATACACCGTTAATTCAATATCCAGGCGCTTTTACACTTCACTCTTGATTTCACCCGCGAGGAGTTGGTGCTGATTGTTAGCTGGCGAACCAGGCGAGATTTTCTGTACTTGGATGACTAATTACTCGGTCATATCTTAAGATTAGTTGATCCTCGCATGATAATTCACTAAGCAAACTCCCACTCGCATTGAAGATTATAATATAATTCCACTCGCATGTTAGATATTATAATATAGTTATACTACATTATACATAGAATTATATTCGAAACGTATTATACAATATGTATAGCTTATATAGTATAACTAGGGCTTAATTTGTGACGGTACGCTCCGGTACGCCGGAGAGGAGGGAGTGGGAGAGTGTGGGGGAGAGAGATTGAGGGGAAAAATATGGCTTAAATCAATGAGTTTCTGTTTCACCTTGTTTACCAAAAAGATTAGTTTCTCTCAAGTACGGGTTCTTCTGCAACAACGTCTTGTCATTGCCCTTATATTATTATTTTTGTTTTTTACTTTAGTAACGTAATTTTCTTTTTTTTTAAGAAGTCACTATTTTTAAACCTACTCGCTACTCCTATAGTATAGCCTTAATTAATAATTATAATAATTATTTATTGAAAATATGGAAAAGTGATGAAAAAAATGCACAACTAGAAGCTTTAAAATCACTCTAAAAACGTGTTTGAGGAGTTAAAATTTCCGGGGGGGCCCAGGCTTAAGTTGTAAAATAGTTTGGTTGGGAGGGAAGCCCAAATTCCCTCTAGGTTCTCTCCTCCGTACCGGAACCTTTAATTTCACAAATTAAGCACTGAGTATAACTATGTATATTATATAAGTTATTATAAGTGTAACTTACGTACTTAACTTAGAAGTGAATGATTGTACTTATTGATCGTTAGAGAAATTCTCTTCCCTTACAGGATGTAGGCTATATTGTGAAAGGATGTATAGTGTTATATCACAGAGAACAGACTTAGTAATAACTAATAACTGGAACTTATAACTAAAGAACTTGAAGCTTATAACTTTTAAAGTGCTAAGGCTATAACAGATAACGTGTCTTGCCCATAATCTTGGAAATCTTATATTTCCTGACAGTGTTATATCACAGAGTGCTAACTAGATAGTATGCCTTCTCTATGATTATATTCTTCAGTTCTTCAGAAGCAAACACAACCGATATTTATGTGAGGTCAAGTGCAGAAGTTCATCACTAATCACTAAATCGATGATCATCCCAGCTATTTAGAAAGAAATAGCGATATTATGAAGAGTGCCCTCAACGTTCAAGTGAAAAATGAAGGAAAGGGTATCAAGGATTGGAAGAAAGAATCGCTTCTTACAACATTTCCCTTCAAATCTATTGTGTTGATACTTGGATCATTTATCTTGTTCGAGCGTCAACTCGAATCGATACTTGCACCATAATATAACATAGCTGAGACATGTTGAGATGTGAAATTGATGTCCATTCCTTATAATGTAGTGTAAGAACAGTCAATTCCCGAGGAAAACCTCCGAACTCATTATAATTATATTATAACGGCCGTTAAATGTAATTTGCTATTAATTTTACAACTTGTACTTTGACCTTGTACAACTATAGCCTTTATATGATCATTCTTATTCTCCCCATCCTATTCTCCTGTAGTTATTTAATATTCCGTTGATATTTTTTTTTGTAGCTCTGTGCAATTTTCCGTCAGTACTTTTCCATGATTTCAGTAATCTTGTAATTTTCCATTGTTATTTCTTTCTGCGGCTCTGTGTAATTTTCCGTCAGTATTTTTCCACAGCTCTGTATTTTTCCATTATTTTTTTTGTCTCTGTGTAATTTTCCGTCAGTACTTTTCCATGATCCTGGAATTTTCCATTGCTTTTATTCCTTCAGCTCTGTAAATTTCCATAAGTACTTCATAGTAGTTCTTTTTCCTTGGCCCCCTCCCATATGTTGATTTGTAATTTCATCACATATAGACGTAATACTGATGGGTGAAGAGGAGGGAATTGCTTCAAGCTTAGTACATGAAATTTTCTATTGGTGATAATCCCCCTCATCGTCCAACAATTCATAAAACTGAGTATGGAAGTTGTTCAAAGTTGATTAGACTCTCACATGATATAGGGGTTTCCATAAGAGTTATCAATTCAATCCCTGAAATAATCAATTTATCCCTGGTGTCGACTCTATTCTTCTAAGACTTTTATATGAATGACCTGATAATACTATACGTAATATTAGGTATCGATAAACCGACATCAATATAATTCATCAATAAACTGTAAGGAAAGGTTTGTTTAGGCAAGACCTTCCCCATTCCACAGACCTTAATGTAGTAAAAAGATGGCGGCGGTTGTAGCCCAATTCAACCAATTACGTTTTCTGTAATTATTGAAATAATCATAAATATCTGATTCTTCTTACAAAACTACGGCACGTAATTAGTTGAATTGTGCTACAAACGCCGCCATCATTCTACATTAAGGTCTGTTGAATGGAGAAGGTCTTGCCTAGACAAACCTTTCCTTACAATTATCGATGTCAGTTTATCGATACCTAATATTACGTACAGTATTATCAGGTCATTCATATGAAAATGTTTGAAGGATAGTGTCGACACCAGGGATAAATTGATTATTTCAGGGATAGAATTGATTGAAGTGAAGGTCTTGTTCTAGGATACATTTATTCAATAAATTTGATTGGTTCAGGCAATTGAAAGGAAACTAACTCTCTCCATAACACTACATGATACTACGTAGATACGTTGCTTACGCGGTTTTTATATCTCCACAACACCATATCAATAAATGTATTGAATTGAATTGAACTCTGCTAGGCTATAGACCCTATCAACCATATAAACTAGACTAGATAGAATTACCTCGCATTTGTTGGTGACAGATGAACTGAGCCGTTTCCCACTCGTTATATAATTGAATGCACAATGGCATACACTCTGTCACCAGTGCACTTGATCAGCCATGAACGATTTCAACAGTTTCATTGCGAATGTGTTCGTCTATTCGAAGTTATTTGTAGCATCGACTTTGAGTAGTGAATGCCTGCCTCCAGTGTTGGTTGTGAATTACGTCCCATTCCAGAAGAAAAGATTTAATGATAGCAGTTTGTTTGATGGAAACAATCAAGCTTCGCGACAAGCGCCAAGACACGATCGATTAATCACACACACACTCACACAAAGAAACATATATAGATTATATAGGAATCATATAAACTTGTATATAAGCTGCCCTCTACGATCGAGGTTCTATTCCACATTAATTTTTTGTAACGCGCACTCTCTCAAACTCTCTCAAATATTCTATATTCTCCCACACCTACTCACTCTCTCTATATCTCATTCTCTTATACTTTCACTGTCTCTCTCCCTCTCTCTTTCGTCTCTTTCTCTTCTGTCTGTATTCTACAGAATACATTTTCCAACTTTTTTCTAGCCATCGAGACATCATCATGGCTTCCGCCATGATTTTCGCTTACTGAGGCGTAAGAGTACCATCGGTTAATTTCCCACTATTTTCAGATGAATCTTGTGCCTCCAATATTATTTCTTTCATTCAACTGAGTTGATTCGCCTCTAACCTTATACTCGCCTGGTTCTGTTCTCATGTAGAGTCAACAGTTTTTTCTTGTAACACTCTCACCTCACCGCCCAACAAATATTGACTGTCCATTTGAAAAGTCAATATTTTATTATCCTATATCCAATATTCCATGTTCTATCAGAAATCAAAAAGTGAATCCTACGGGAATGAATAGAATAGAGTAATACTGTAGTATGAAACAAGCAGGTCACCCTTGCTTCGTTACGGGGTCTCAGAAATCCTGTTAAGGTTAAGGATATATGTATGAAGTATCTAATCACTGCGTGTACGTTATTAGAGAGAATTATATAAAGATATATGAAACTCAAAACCCACTATGTTAATTTCGCATGTTACATTTGACATATAACCCAAAAAATGTACATGATTAGTGCCATTCGCAAGGTGGAAATTTTCGTCCAAGTTAAATTCATGAGTTTACTGATAGAAAACTTGGGATACATTATTGATGAATTGGGGCGTCTCTATGTTTTTATCATCCTAGATCATACTTTTAACATGTGGTGAAAGTATGATCTAGTATGATTAATGTCATTAATCACTTTAAAATGACTTGTCATTTATACTTTATAATTAAAGTATGGTTAATATCATAAAGCCTCTAATGAGTTTGAAAAGTCACATATGGTTTTAAACATTGATCTCAACATTATTTTATCGATGCTTAGAGCTGAATTTGAAATGAAGTGAATGACATTCGAGCTTCAATTTATAAAAAATTTAGAGGGAAAATTGAAATTTGGGCTTTCAGGTGCAAAAGATTGATATTTTTAGAAACTATAATTATGCAAAATTTTAAGCTTTAGATCATTCCCGTTTTTTCGGAGCTCAATTCACAAAATTATCTTGTTCTCTGCTAACACGCACACTAACACTAACACAACGACATTTCCTTTTATTTATTACATTCAATATTTCATATTCTATCAGAAATGAGTTTGACTTGAAACGATTGCAATTATTCAAATTATTGAAAATATTGCAAAAAGTTTCATCTTTCATGTTATGAAAAGTGTAATATATATGCTAGTATTTTATGCAAAATAATATTAACATTCATAGAATTTGTCTCGGAAGCCGGAAATAGAACATGACATTCAGTTCGTTGAGACATACCGGGTGTCCCACGAAGAGGTTTAAATGTTTGATTCTATATTACGTGCCCATTCATGCACCGAACTTTTTCAAACTTTACACAGTTTACAAAGTAGGTTCTAAAAATATTTTGGGAAAATTTCAGCTTCCTAACCTTTTTAGAAACAAAATGGCGGCATATTGAAAGACGATACTTTAAAAACATTAAAAAATGTGGTTTTGGTTTTATGAAATATTTTTATTGTTAGATCCTAGGGCAAAATGATTTTTAAATAAGAAAAAACTAGGACATAGCCTAATGAAAAACATTAAAGTCCGAAATAATTCAAACTGTAACCCATTCACAGCAACACACTGATGTCAAACAATTACTAAATGACAACCTTCATGGCTGTTGGATTGGTCGTGGAAGTTATTTTTTAGATTGGCCACCCTGATCACAAGATTCAACTGTTTGTAACTTTTTTTATGGGGTTACTTGAAAAAACAATTTTATATCTATATCTTCAATAATGATGAGGAACTAAAACGATCAATAGAAGAGGAACTTCTCCGGATACCGCGGAGTTTCTTTGTAAGAGCTTACGAATCATTTGTTAAGCGCTGTTATCAGTGTGTTGCTGTGGATGGGTTACAGTTTGACTAATTTTGGACTTCAAGGTTTTTTTATTAGGCTATGTTCTAGTTTTTCTTTATTTAAGTCATATTGCCCAAGAATGTAACAATAAACATATTTTATAAAACCAGAAACCTTCTTTAATGTTTTCGAAGTATCGTTTTTCAATAAGCCGCCATTTTGTTTCTACAAATGTTAGGGAGCTGAAATTTTTCCAGAATATTTTTAGAACCTACTTTGTAAACTGTGTGAAGTTTAAAAAAGTTCGGTGCATGAATGGGCACGTAATATAAAATCAAACATTTAAACCTCTTCGTGGGACACCCGGTACTTAAGTTAACAAAGAATACAATGCCAGGGGAAAAGAGCTGTTTGGATTCAGAGAGGTGGGTCCATTGAACGGAGAGAAAAACTCCATCTACATTTCAATTTCCACAGTTAAACCAGCTTTTACAAGTTCAGCTCAAAAGGTATCCGAATAGCTGATCTCGAGGAATGAGCTCGAAACCAATCTTACTTCCAGCACATGGCCCTCAACTTTTAAATTAGCCTAGTAATATTCCAGAGCCGAACCGTCTCAAAATATCTCCGGTTGCACAGAACGACGAAGTTTTTACACCAATTTAAGAAGGTTTCAGCTCCTTTGTACCTCGGTCATGTCTTCTGGTTAGCTGATACCAAATATTCAAAAAAACATTCATTGTAATGAAGAAACCTCTAGAGTGCAACATTTTAGAACTTCACGGTAGAACAGTTGTTTGCAAAAGTCTACCTATTTCTCCTCCTGGAGTGTATGTTATGTTTGAAGAATGATATTCTGTAAGAATTAGAGAAACGAAAATCCATAGAAAGCTTTATAAATAGTTCTGAAGGCTTATGCTGCAGCAAATATTGACAACACAACTAAATTGAGACATTCTTGTATAGGCGATTTCTGAAACTGCCCATCACATCACGGAGCATACGCTGAGCCAGCGATGAGGAACATTTTCATCTCTCTGGTTTTGTGAATAAACAAAATTTCCGATACTGGAGTGTTGAAAACCCTGAACAACTCCATCAAAAACCACTTGATTCAAGCAAGGTAACAGTTTGATACGCAATGTCCTCATTGGGAATTATAGGCCCGTATTTTTTTGAAAATGACAGGCAGCAAACAGAAATGTGAATGCTCAACGCTATTCGGAAATGTTGCATTCGTTCTTCAATCCTCAGCTCCGTCAACATGGAATGAACAATGAAACCTTATTCTAGCAAGACGGCTAGTCCACAAGTCATACAGCAACATAACTTAATGTTTTTTCTAACATAACATGATTAGTATTGTACATTTATTATACCACAATGAATATAATTAAGTGAATCAATCTGTTCGAAATATTATGATTGATTACTCTTGAAAAAAGTTGTTAGTGGGGCAATTTCTATTTTTCCTCTACTGGAGAGTATTATTTGAGACTCTAATGTGTTCACTATCTTTTTAAATATCTAGGCTTTTGCGTAGGTAATTATAATTGGCTGGTCTTAAAGATATCTTGCGAAAAAAGCATCATTGAGATCAATAAAGTGATATTTCTTCGTCGTTTAGGAGAAAGAAAGAATATTTTATTTGTTTCACTAACAAAATTGGATAAAAATCAATATATCTAATCTGAGATATAAATAAATACCCTAATAAATATAGCATCCACAAAATAGTATCATCCAGGAAAACTAGTATACTTTTGTGTCCAAACAAATCCTCTCTTATATTGCATTTTGTTGAGAAGTGATATGTTTAAAGTTTACCATTAAGGGAGATAATACTAGATAGTTTTAGACTAGATGTTTCTGTCTTTATCTGTCTGGCAACATCCATGTTAGGATCTCCAGTGAATTCCTACCAAACTCACCTTGACAGCGGAACTACAAAGATTCAATTTGACAAATTTCCTTGAAGAGAACGTTTCAACGTGCACTATTCAAATCAGGAGTGTTGGAGTTTGAGTGACAGAATTCCAATTAGTGCTGAATCAATCCGTTGCCTACATCTATAGATCCTGAACAATTCGCCTCTCAGCAAGGTGTAGGACCCATTTTGAACGTATCAGTGCCTTTCAGTTATATTACGCCTCATTAAAAGTGAAACACTGCTTGTCTACTTTGATTTGCATGCCTCTGTAATGACTGTTATTGTACATACTAAGATTGTACAAATGTACTAGGGAAGGATTTTCACAGATGATGACAATCTATATACGAATACACAAGGGAACGAATAGACTGAGAGGTTTATTCAGTATTCTACACAAAACCACGGACAAAGGAATTATATCCTCTATCTGTGACGAAAATGTTACTTGGATTTATGTAACATGAATTATTATTGAGTGTATCATGTTAATGAGATTTCAACTGTATTGTGAATATAATATGAATATAGATATCTTCAAAGGTGCACCTATAATATTCTTTCAGTCATATTGCTAGAGTCATCTAGCTACCCGTTTCCACTCTTCAATCTATAAGGCTGGGCCACAGATAATAGAAGAATAAGATGAACAGTGACACCAGACCTGAGCCAGCCTGGTTACACGGAATTATTATCATTATTATTATAACAGTTGTATGTTGGAACAGTCTGTGGTTGGGTTCTTGTCGTAGACTCTACTACTAATAAGTGTGCCTAGCTCGCGTGATTTTAACTGAAGTGAGTAAGCAATTCTATTCAGTAGAAGTTATCAATATTTGTCACCCAGTAAGTATCAAATCTCGAAAAGTAGATTGGGGAGGTTGTAACGCACACACTCGCACGCACAATCATCTGCATGTCGTTGAGAGCGTTTTATGGGGACATTCCTGGGCCATAAAGCTTTCGCGCGATTTACTTTCAGAGTGCGGTCTGCATCTGCGGAGTCGTCTATTCTTAACGGCCAATTTGAAATGTGGAGGACTTAAGAAGCCCTAGGCCTAAAGCACTCAGCTAAAAAATTTGCTGGCTGTTCATGTGCATTTTATTCACTATTCTACCATAAATATGACAGACCCTATCCGTGTTGAATTCTCTCACGAATTTATTGTCTTAAAATGGCTTGCTCTAATTCGAATGTGTAGTGGATTTGCATTAGTATGTGAGTTTATAGGTTTCTTCTATTCCTTTATCAATTACCATGATTGTCAGTTTCATTTGAACTTTCTCCAATGTTCAAAGGGTAACATAATCATAATACATTATCAACGTAGCTTCATTGGAGTGAATTAGTTTTTAAACAGTGTGAAAAGCTGAAAAGGGATCATTCAAATTTGATTTATTTATTTCAATTTCACAAACATATACGGTAATTAAGTTAAAGTACAGTATTTGATACAATCGTTAAAATAAATTAACGCATGGGTATTGAGCATGAAGCCTGAGTGCGGGAATGAGTTCATCCAAACAGTAAATAAAATAATAATAACAATAATACTCAAAATAAGGAATAAGTTAACTAAAATAATACAATAAGATTTACATAATTATTAAGAATGAATCTTACAATTTCCAAACCGATAGAGAGTTAAAGATGACAATAATTAACTTACTCTAGAAAAACGTTAAAATAGAATAGTGAACTGAACAGGAATACACTATTAATAAACCAGTAGTCTGATTAGGAAATCATTCATTGTCAGTTCAGGTTCCTTAGCAGGATGAACCATAAATACATAATATATGAGATTGAAGAAGTTGTAAAAGATATATTTGATTACTGTACTGAACTCACGCAAATGAAAGATTGCTAACACTTGGTGTAAGTCATAGATAGGACACGAAATATTTACGTATTACAAAATCAGGGGCGTGTTTCACAAGAATTTGTTTGGATGTTATTTAAAACAAGGGAAAGGAGAACACATACTTGACATAAATAGCTTGGCGTACTATGCAATATACTTATAAGTTCAGAGTTCGTTTGCAAGTCCTTGTAAGACCTTGGAAGTCCTTCAAGGTATCCCTTTTTCATTCATTATCACATTCACTGAGGAAAAAGATGCCGTTCCGATGGAATAACTATGAATGACATGATATTCAAGCTGGAGATTGTTATAGTCATTATTTAATATTCAAACAATAGCGGGTTGGTCCCAGTGGCAGAGGCGAGGCTAATCAGTGAGATTAGATAAGAGACAGCACCTATCACTCTCGTTGTATCGGTGACCGGCTCCTCTAAAAACAAAAATTTATGAGCTTCAAAATCGCTTCCCGGTGATTCGGAGCCCACCTAAAGCTGTAGGTCAATTCATATATCATCATCATCCTTCCCATTACCCACGAACAAGCTTAGAGCTTATGTGGGAATCATCCCTAGCAAAAAAAATAGACCTTTATTAGAATGAGGATTGGATATTTTTATAATTCAATAATACTTGCAGTAAAGGACAACAAGCGGTATCGATAGAATCAAAATGATTGGCTTGAAATTCAATTAGTAACAAAGTGATGCAAACTAGCTACTAACTATTCCAAAATCAACAACCCTTAAACCGTTTACATGCACGACAGAGAGAGAGAGAGAGAGAGAGAGAGAGAGATGGAGAGAGAGAGAGAGATAAGTGTGATGAACAGTTCGGTACGAATGACACGACTCTGCTCACAGGACCGGTACAGATTAATGAGTCGGAATGGGAACAGGATATGATAGAAACAATGTAAACAAATTAATGGCAACGATCGATTGTTATTTGATATGTTTGTCCAGGCAATGTGGATGCATTGAAAGGAGAGATAGGCTTCAGTTTCCAATCGGCTAGCGATGATCAAGTTACCACAATAACCAATCAGAAGACAACAAATCGTGTCTCAAGGAGAGACACGCTCTGTACAATGTTTATTATTGATGAGATCCAGCAGTATGATTCAACCGGGTATTCTCAATATAGTCTGATAGTCTAACCCATACCACAAAGTAGGAAGAAGAGGTTCTTCCTACTTTGTGCCCATACCCATAGTCTGATAGTCTCTACCCAGTCTATAATCAGACACCCCATTCTGAATGAAAAAATGGTTACTTTCAACCAACTAGAAGGACATCGATACATTGTACTTTATTTTAGGTATCTGATCCTCTGATAGTATAATTGAAATGTATAGTAATGATAGTATAAAAATAGATATTAAAATGATAGTATAAATGGGCAATGAGCAATATTGGTTAGATTATGCTTGTACAGTAATCAAATGTGAATCAAATCACGGTTTCTACATTGATGAAGGGATTTGGAAAATAAGAGTTCAATAGATATTTTGCAATATTCAATATCTTGTAATTCACTCTCAGATCAACTAGAATACACATAGATAATAATGAAGTCCTCAGTTATCATATGATTCTGACGTAGAACAACATCCGATGAGAGGTTAATCTCGGATATGTGAGCAAACTCTGCATAACTTTTATAATAAAACTCTTACAGTATAACGACCTCTGTACCACGTTTGTAATATTTTAAATCAACCTTGTTGAACATAGGATCAGAGATAACCCATTCAGTTAGTCTGTGATAGGATTTGTTTAGAAATTCATGTCCTAACGTCTGTATACTTAAAGCAGCTTTCAATAGAACATGAAATATAAGAACTAGTTGAGACTTGAGTCTCAGTTTTGTGATTGCAGTTAAGCCAATGTATTCTTCCTTGGATAATCTTTAATAGAATACGTGCATACATGTCATACAAGAATTCATATGAATACACCGTGTATTCAAGAATACAAACATGTTGTTTCTGTCCTGAGTCATATATGTTATCTATAAATATATAACCTTGGAGTCGAAGTTCCTGTTCACTAGAACAAGATTACACACTACACATACTCTGTTAAGACATTTTCATTCATTGATAATCGATAGATAAAAATAATAATAATAATGATAGGTTTTGAAAAATAATAATTCAAAAAGAGAGATGTCATGCATTAAAAGCCTCATTATGAAAGCTATGTGTAGAATAGACTAGGAATTGATATTTTGAAATACCTAATTAGTGTATTAATACACCTAGAGTGTACTAAGTGTGTTGTAATATTGGTAAAACCGTTGAGATTACGGTTCATATACTGGAATACACTTTTAAGAATATTTGGAATGCTATCGTTACCATGGATTAGATGAGAGACTCGCACCTGCTACTCCCATTCCATGGGTGACCACTTTCGGCGTTCTTCCGCTGGATGTCATTCATTCATAAGAATCAAAATCGCTTCCCGGTGGTTCGGAACCCACCTAAATCAGTAGGTCCACCCATCTCTCATCACCATCACCTTTCCCACAACCCACGCACAAGGTAAGAGCTCATGTGGGCATCACCACAGCAAAAAAATTATATTCTATGCTTAGAGTCTTCATATTAGATTCTATTGAATTTTGTAGAATATTTGAAATTATATCACAAAAATGAATATTGATCAAGCTCAAAATATTGAACTCGTTCATATCTGTATTCAAAGTACAAATCCAAACTGAGGCCTAGCGTTGTATTAAAATGTCAAAGACTACAGCGTTGTTTATCTTTTGTCTAAACCTAGAAATTTTGGTGAAGGATATGGCTCGAATGTCAATAACTGACGTGATTGATGATGACTAATAATCTGATCAATAGTTGGACTTTCCTCAGGATAGGGGATGGAGCCTGATAGAAGTACGCGTTTATTATCAACTATCAGCCTTTCAAAATATATTCTCAGTGTCGAAAGTACTTTTCTGCTTTGAAAGGCTGTCATTTTATTGAAGCAGGTTGAATTACATCATTATGAAGTGACTTTTCCGTAGAATGAATCTATTGAAAATAATTATTAAGATTCAGAGTTTTTTCAATCAACAACTCTAGTATCTAGTAGCTTCTGAAACCTAGCAGCACAAACAATAGATGAAGAGAGAGACAGTACCCCTAGTCTTTGGTAGTAGTGAAGCACAATTTTGTGCTAATCATTTCCTGGACAAGGAATCTCACTCAACTTTCGTTAAAGAATGGAAAACTAGATAGCTATGACAAATCTCTTTTGAGTTTGGTTAGAAAACGACCCTCATACACAGATCCAACTTTTTATATTGACCTGAACTTCTTTTCAGAATTTTCTTTTCCAGAAGTTGTTCTTTTTCAGAACTGACCTGTATGATTTACTCATTAGGGGATCTTCAAATTCAATTGTGTTTAAATTTCAATCAAGTTTAATCTCAAATTAAAATTGATAATAAGCTAGGATGGCACTAGAAATGTAAATAGAGAATTGAATAACTGAATAACTTGATAGAATAGCCAGAAAGCTCTCTCAAATTTCCTTCGATTTTTAATCCTACTATTGAATTTCTCCTATTCAAAGTATAAATGAGGTACTATTTTAGTTCAATTTTTGAATATTTAAGGTCTCTTGGTCTCTGTTTCTCTGTCTATCATGACCTGGAATTTAAGCGACATACTTTGTAATCCACATGAACATTGTAATCTAGTGAATATTCTATTTTATTTTATTCTTCTGACCAGAGGCCTGTTTCATAAAACTAAAAGTCAAGAAACAAAGATGGAATGAAACTCACTCGGAACGTTCAAAGCTAAGTTATGTCATGTTCAATACATATACAATTTGAACTCTAATCTGAAAAAAGCTAAAAACAAGTAAATTATCGATTTCAGATCTTAAGAGGTTGAAACAACTCGAATCAACGATAAACAATTGAGAATTGTAATAGAATGCGAATAACTTTTTCTAACTCAAGGCTTTATTCAACTTGAAACTCAACTTATAAGGAGTTTAAAAGAGGAGTGAACTGTTGAGCAATGAGAGTATGTTTACTTCGGGTCTCATCACAAAGTCATCAACAGTTATCACACATATTATCAAAGAAATATTTATAAAAATTAAATAAAACTTGGAATATACTTCTATAAGTTGCTACAGCTAATCTATCTGCTTGTAGTGTGATTCATGTAATTTAGCGCTTGGCGATCAGTAAACAGCTGATATTACGCTGCTTTGACACAATAATTCAAAGACTTTTAAAACTCTTATGTAGGGTTGCACCAAGCAAAATCAATTTTGATCCAGGATCAGTACAATGCTAATGAAATGGGATCAGCTGATTCAAAATAGTTGATCCCGGTTGGTGCAACCCAACATTAGAGACCTTTTATTTATTTGAAAGACCTTTTTAAAATACCTTTTTAATGTTTTTGCAATAATCTGCGAGATTCAGCATTTGTAGGTTAAGTATTTGCGTCAAAGCTGCGTAACATCAGCTGTTTACTGATCGCGAAGCGCCAAATGAATCACACTATAGTGTGACTACGCCAATCCACCTATACATTGTATGTATTTCTTGATTTCCTCCAGACGGCTCTATGCCATGGAGAAAATATGCCGACAATACCATGTATATATTCATTCCATTACTGTTGTTTGTTTAATGTAATAAAGGCCATTATTTATTTATTTTTTATTTATTTTTATTATTTCTTGATTTCTGTTTTTTTTAAACAGGCCCCCGGCTTTCATCTTCGAACTCAAAGCCAAATGATGCTGGGTTTGCATTAGACTTGATATGATCACGAATTCCTGGCATAAATAATGTTACAGAGGATATGAGCGTGAGCGGATGAATTATTCCAGGAAGACTATTAAGACGGTGTGAATTGAGCAAGCTATAGTCACCACCAGCCAACACATGTTAGCAGTTGGTCAAAGAGGAAGAGACTGTAGATCCACAACGATTAATCATGCCAGGGATGGTAGTTGCATGCGAAACGACTGAATGCAAGTTACGTTATCAGCATTAAGGGTGATGGAATTATCAAAGGAGGAAAGCCTTGGTCGGAAAGCATACTAGGATACTGATCAAAGAGGAATGTTAGCACGGAGGCACGAAAGCTATTCCTAAACACAGTCACCTGTCTCGGCTAATGACCGGCTGCGACACAGTAGCTGAGTCCAGAATGTAAAGCAATTAATACTGGTGGTGGCAACAGAGCCAACCACCAGCCATAGATTAGTCATCACAACAATGTTGCCCCTTAAAACCACCAAATGTTTCCTCACTCTCCCTTTCCCGAAATTACTACCTCACTGAATCATGGCTCAGGCACACGGCTGCCACCCAAAACCACTCTTTCCCAAAACGCGCATATTCCGAAGGGCTCGCCAGACAGCGCTCACATAGCAAAATATCAGGCCAGAAGCTGGTTCCTCTGGGTCAAACAGCAGTTGAAGTATAATGCAATTTCTAACATGGTTTGGATTACAGAATAAGCACCCATTACAATTGTTGTAAGAAACATGAGATTCTTGATACAGTGATGTGTAGTGTCATAGCCCCCTTTAAACTACATGGCCGCGGCCGACTTATAAAACACATGACCGATTTGCATTGCTCATGCAAGCCGATGGAGCGACGTTGTCACATTGAAGGCCGCGGCCATGTAGTTTGAAGGGGGCTATGGTTGTGTACGTAATGAGGGGATGATTTTCAAATGATTATAAAGGGGATGGAGGACGGTATTTAATTTAAAAATGGCGGATCCAAAATAACTAGCTGAACTTCGACATTAGAAACATTATTAACGAGCTAAACTTTATAAACATTTTGTAGTGTACAAAATGATTATAAAGGGAGGACGGACAATTTAAAAATGGCGGATCCAAGATAACGAGCTAAAATTTCAAAGTCAAAGTAAGAAACCTAGCAATTTTAATTTGAGTAGGATCCTTAAAACTTATAATGATTGAAAAACATCAGATTCATGACACTGTAATGCAAAGTGTTAAAATTAATCATGAAGAAGATGGAGGATGGTATATACATTGAAAATGGTGGATCTAAGATAGCGGATAAAGTCACAGTAAGGTGGTATTTTTAATTTGAGTAGGATCCTCAAATTAAGTGAATTGAGTAAATTACTTTTGTGTATGAAATACAGTATATTTAGCCGTTCTCATACTTTTCAACTACCATATGTATAGAGAATTGATGAGGCAGAGAAACGTTTGTCCTAAAAACGTTTTGAATAGTCTGTTTTTCCAGATTGGTTTCTACTTCTTCGCAGACTATTTCATTCACTATAAATTTGTTATTTCATTCATCAAATGTCATTTTCATTTACTAAAATGTTAAGCACAGCCATTATACTTTCTCTACAATGACTACAGTACACAGAATACATGTATCTATGTAATTCATATGCGCATGTATTTGTATACATGTATTTCACCTGTGCACAGGATTTTTCTTGCGGGTATTCTGTCTATCTCAAAATGTGAAATATTGTGTTTCAATGGGTTTCATGAATATTGTGATACACACTTTTAGAGTAATAAACAGAGGTGGAAGGTATTGGATTACACAGTGGGAGATTGAAAATGTTGTATGATAAAAGAAAGGAAAGATAGGAGAAATGTTTCCAAGTGTTGTCAAATGTGGAATAATAGTAGAAGCTTTTATATTTCACTTGATGGAATATTTTAACATGTTCTAAAACATACTTGGAGGACAATTGAGAATTTTTCACGTTTTGTAACGACATTAATCCACCATATTCTACTCCATAATGTGGAAATTCCCATACATGTCATGTGTAGTGAATAATATTCAAATCATAGAGACTTAGATATTAAAATACATAGATATTGAAATCATGAATAATATTCAAGTGGAAATAAGAATTCTTGAAGATGAAAGTGGCAGAATAAAGAAAGATTCCCAAGTTTGACAGTTCCATTCAAGGGCTTGGAATATTCTAGTAGTCGAGACTCTGTAAACTTGATTTGTGAAAGAGCGAAAGAACTTAGTTGATTAGCAGACCTATTTATCAGGCCACTGCTAATCACTTGTACTACTTTGGACTATTGATGAGGCGGAGAAAACTTCTACCCTAAAAATGTCAAGCACCGCCATAATATTTTCTTATTTGAATGGATCGAGAGAGGGACTCACTAACGCTCAAACTAGTTTGAATAGCTTTTGTCGACCAATATGTGAGTTGGAAGTCTAATTGCCTACTTGGTTGAAAAGTTCCAAAATCCATTCTCAAACTATCCCTGCTCGGCGATCTGAACTCTTGGCACATAATGGCCGGATCAAATTTATTGTTTCAAGTTCTCAAATGGATTTCCCATTCGCAAGGCCCGTGCCTACTCGCTTTTCACCACTCAATCACAATCACTAACCTTGTTTCCTACTGTTTTGTCAAATTGGAGAAATCTCAATTGATACTGTTGCTACTGAATTATCCACATAAATATGCGTAGGTGAAAATTTCCCATACATGTTTAGTGAATAATATTCAAGTGGCAATGAGATTTCTTGAAGATAAAAATGGCAGACTGAAGAGAGATTTTCAAGTTTTACAGTTCCATTCAAGGGCTTGGAATATTCTAGTAATCAAGACTTTGTGAACTCAATTTCACATATACATATATATCTACATACTATAGCTGAATATATCTACATTAGCTAATAGTTTGATGATTCATGAGCCTCCGTTTCTAATGTTACAAAATAGTTTCGAAAACCAAATATTTGTAATCACTTATTCATGTGATTATACGATAATAACGATAATACTAATGTATTATCATCTTCATAGTTAATCAACTCTTCATTCTTCGTTCCATATATATTACAAAATAATTTGGAATGTCAGTACTCCGCGAATGAACGATAGTTGAGAGCTAAATTGAAAATTGATTCCATTAGGAATTATTTCTATATAGAGGAATTATTAGGCTACATTATTCATATGATTCAACAAAATCATTATTATGATTGTATATCATTATTCTATAACAATAGATTATATTATATAACAGTTATATTCTATAAATGGATTAGATGATCGTTATTCCCTTGAAAAGGGAGTATTATAGATTATATTAGTACATTTTAAACTGGAACATTTTAAACTCAATTCAATATCCGACTTAAACTTATCCTATTCCACCACCATGTAGGCTAATACTGCATTTATGAGAACATGATGCATTTTAATAATACAAAATATTACGAAGAATATGTGCGATACGCTGGTTGAGTGAAGAACATTTAGAACATTTTTTTTCTACCAATCTATTCCAGGTTGGTTGAGAAATATCTTTGTCAAGTCCTGTTACGAACGCCAGAGCGGGTAATGCGTCTCCAGATGTCTTTGAATTTTATCAATCCAATTCCCACGCTCAAAACGTTGTTGTTCAACTTCTCTCCCAGCTAGGTAATCGAATTTCAATTTCTGCTGCAAGATCTCATTCTTCGACTGAAACTCCAAACGTCACATCGAGCGCGCAGCTTCAACAATATTTTCCTCGCCTCTTAAATCGTTGACTTTGAAAACGGATAAAGATGAGGTTAAAAGTTCCTCAGAAATTTATTCCTAATCTCTGAAAATCCTGTTATCATTATTTTTTAAATATATGGAGAATTATTTATATTAGAATTGTTCCATTCCACCAATTGTGATTATTGGATTGTATGAAAGTAGTTATAAGCTCTAGAATGCTTTCAAAAAGCATTACTTCAATAACACAGCAATAAAAATATTATATATTTAAAATATTATTTTAATATAAATTATTTTAAAATATATTTAATATTATTTTTATTAAAATTATATATTTATAATATTATATATTACAAATATATATTTTATAATATATTTGCTAATATTATAAGTCATAATAATATGTGTGTTTGGATATTGAGTATTGGGATGGGAAATTTCCAAGTTGTGTTTTTCTTTTTTCTTATCCCTATCACTCAGAGATTCGAAAAACTTTTCACATCCATCGAAATACTTATAATTTTCAATCATCATATATGTGAATAATTATCATAATATCATAATCATTATATACGATATCATTATCATGATCAATATATATGTAATAATAGGATTGATAAATTGAAATTGATTGATTTATTGTATCAAGTTCCAATGGGCTATCATATTTCTCAAGAATATGGAAGTGAGAATGTAGAAGAGCAAGTGAATGGGTTAGAATTATTAGTATAGTCAAAGTTTTTATTGTAGCTATTTATTAAGCTACGAATATTAAGATGAATCCATCAATCAAATCATCTATAATTAAAAATTTACATTTACAAGACTACGCTCAGCAACATTGAAAGTGTCATGATAATACAAGAACAATAAATAATATAATATAACATGGAAACGCAATATAACATGATAACAAGATACTAATACAAATAAGATAAGAATTTTAAGAATAGAAGTAAACACGACAATATTCTATTGAAGATCGATTTCCACTGCAGAATGTTGGAAGTTATTGAATGGGCTTTTAAATTTTATGTAGAGGTATTAGCAGGAAATAGATAATGAGCATTTAGCTAGAATAACCAAATGGGTGTGGTTAGAACTACACTGAATATGTAGAAAAAAAATTCAAATACAAGATCAATAACTGTCAACGTATTGAAAATATTAATTGTAATGTAATTGATCGAATTCAACCCTCAAAACTAGTGAATAACGAATTCATTGCTAACGTTGTGATCATTGATACTACAGACTATTTCGGTACAACGAACGATTCCCAGACTTTGGGCGACTATTACTTTGTGCTGTTGTGAGTAATGTTGTCGGTGAGTGCATTATTGATAAACAACCGGATGCACGCCAACCATCACTTGAATGCAAGCAGACACAAAGTTACTCCATTCATCCACCTCCATTGAACAATTTTCAGAGTTTGATCGTTAAATTCGAAACAGTGTTCAATTTTAAATTAGCTGGGAAGCAGCCGTGGGCGCTTTATATAGATGGTGTTGTGTGGTACGTTGGTTTCATCAAAGGACGAAAATTTTCATCTCTAGCTTCTGTAATAAGTGGCGTATGACAAAACCTACAGCCAATTATAATGCGCCAAAACACGTGTGGCACTAATTTGAAATTGAACATAAAGACCAGTCAGTATAAACCTCGTTATAGCCTACAACTTGAAAAGTGACTGTGACCTTGTTTGTTCATTATTATCTGAATCGAAAGAGCAACATAAATACAAAACCGAATGTGTCCTGTAGGCTTCAGGTTTAACAAGGATGGTAACAATCTATAGGTATACTTGAGGGGGCTGGAATCAGAACTCACATTATCCAAAAAGTCAATTTTCCACAAAACTGGAGAAACAGTTTTGTCAAATCAGTGATGCTTTACAAATAATATTTCCAGGTAGATATGTTGAATATGATGTGAAAACACGAGATACACAATAAAATCCCTCTTTTACCCCAATTTTAAATAAATTTCTGTTTCTAATGTTGATTTCAAGTTAGATTTGATTTCAAATGTTGGACTTTTCTGTATTACCTGATATACAGGACTTTCCTGTATACAGGTATACTTATTTATTCAAATATTGTAACGATATAACTATTTATTATTGTATTCTATATGTATTGATGCGATTTTTGCTGTCAATTTTGTATTTCTCTTTCAAATAGCCAATATTGTTAGTAATTCATAAATCTTTTGAATCTTGTAATGTATTTTTTTTATCGTATGGCTTTTATTGGTGGGGAGACCCTTACGGGTAGGTTCCATTGATATACTGTATTACTATTGAGTAGTATTGTATTGATATATATTTATAAGAATTTCACATGAATGTGGGACATAATATGGGTTTTCACCAATCAATAATGCATCTGGAGAAGATGAATTTTAACTATGGCTCTAAAAATAATCAATACTCTTCCATGATTAAGAGAGTGGTCATGTTGAATTTTTCCTTTCCCTCTTCTTAACCATTATTATAAAACCACTCACCATTTGATTCTCACAAGGGTTCTCTGTTCCTTGTCACCAATAACATTTCATTTTATTCAAGGAGTGAAACTGATAGAATGTAGGTGATGTAGATAAAAATTTAAAAACTCACCATTTTCTGATTCTGCTTTTCCAGGTTCCGGTTCATGTCTGGTGTAACCTGAAACAAAATATCACGGTTTAAAATAAGTGAAGTGATGTTTATAAGATCTTCAGCATTGTGGTAGAAGAACACTATTCTATTTCAGAGTATAAAATCCTACTGTATTTGACAATGTGCTGTTTCGAGAGAAATCATTGGAAATACATTACAAGTATTTTTATTTCCTGTTTGTTATTGTTGAATCTAGGCTCAGAGATTTACAACATCTGGAATTTCTTAAAAAGTTTGGATAAATTAAAATACATTATAAGATTCCAATTTTCTGTGATCAATGATGTTACCAATATCTTTTTTAATAATATTTTCAAAACATCAATAGCAATAACTCCGGTTTATATTTCTACCAGCCTATTACATAGGAAACCATAGTGTTGGCGAAGTACTCTTGTACCTCAAGACATCAATTTTCTGTTATTTTTCTCTTTTACTGGTCATTTTAAATAAGAGTACCTTGGCCAGTTGCATGAAAATAAAATTGAATTTAACCGCTGTAAAATGATGTCATCTAACAGAACCAACGAGAACGACGGAACAACGGAACAACGAGAACATTGGAATTTAGCATTGAAACGGAACATTGAAATTGAACAGTGAAATAAAACTTTGAAATTGACCATTGAAATAATATTATTAGGCATTGAAATCAAAATAGAATCCAACAGATAATCTGAATCTAGCTAACAGACATTTGCAACTGAAGGTAACCAAAATTTGAGCTGTAAATTAGGTTCAGTTAGCTGTAAGTCCAAGTGTGTTCAGACACAAGTGATATAATAATCATAACACAGAGTTGCATTCCGTTGTTTATCTCGCTAGAATAAGCCACAGGAAGCTGGGGGTTTACACAGAAGACGGCCTGTACTGTTGCCGAGCCTGCAAAAAATCTCCATACCACCATCTCTGCCACTACAACTGTTATTCCCATTTGAATAAATATGTAAAACCCTCGCATTATACTGGAGAGAGCGCGAAAGAGAAGGCTGTTATAAAACAGCGCTTTAAAAATAAGCCCATTTCATTTTATATGCTGTCTGGTACCCAGGCGGACCTGTTAGATGCTTTATCCTGGCTTATGGTGCGCAATAGGCTGTGTTATTTCAATTTATTTCTCGGGGGCGGGCACTTGCGTCTAATAGCTTTCGACGAGGTGAGACGAGCAGCGATTGACTTGGTAAGAAACCTTCCGCCTGTCACTATCAGCCAGTCAGGACTTACAATGCTGACAGCTTGATGCCAAAGTGACGTAATCAATTAGAGCAGATGAATTGGAGACCAGTGAAACTAAGCGAACAATAATACCGCTGTCAGTTATACTCTGTTGAATGCTGGAGGAAATTTGCTCGATACTATGGAGTTGATGGATTGAAGATAGTTACGTCACTACCAAATTATTTCAATGAAGATGAAAAATTATCTTACGAAATTTTGTACGATACTATTCAAACTATGAAGAGTTGATAGATTGAGGGGTCTCTCTCATGTGATTTGCATTAGAACAATGACCATTACCAATTTATTTGAATGAGGATTAAAAATTCTTTCACGAAATTTGTATGGTACTATTCTAACTATGAACAGTTCTTAGATTCAAGAAATGTCACTCTCAAGTGATTTGCATGAGAACAATGGTCATTACCAATTTACTTGAATGAGAATGAAAAATTCTCTCACGAAATTTGTATGGTACTATTCTAACTATGAACACTTCTCAGATTTAAGGAATGTCACTCTCAAGACGTGATTTGCATTAGAACAATGACCATTACCAATTTATTTGAATGAGGATGAAAAATTCTCTCACGAAATTTGTATGGTACTATTCTAACTATGAACACTTCTTAGATTTAAGGAATGTCAGTCTCAAGACGTGATTTGCATGAGAACAATGGTCATTACCAATTTATTTGAATGGGGATTAACAATTCTCTCACGAAATTTGTATGATACTATTCTAACTATGAACACTTATTAGATTTAAGGAATATCAATTTGAAGCGATTTGGATTAGGAAAAAACATTTTTCTTAAGGTGATGCAAATATTAGCTTCAGGCTTGTGATTGGGTGAACAGAGGATACTGTGATGGAGTTAATTATTCTGTAAAATCCAGGATGAAAGTTTTACGATAGTATTGTGTACTATTCATGAAGTGTTGATGGATTGAAGTAACGCATGGATTGAGTGAGATTGTTAAGTGATTATTAAGATTATTAAGTGAGACTGTAATAATAGCATTATAGTAAAGATATATTATTGTCTTTGCTATGAGTCACTTTTCACTCATTAACCGTCAAGCAATAAAGGCCATTAGAGTCGATCAATGAGAGAAACTATAAAGAAACTAGCATTACATCACAAATCACAAAAAGGGGATGAGTTTCTCCTTCAGAAATATTATTCAATGCATGCAAACTATTATTTGCATATCATAGACCTATACATTTTGCACATTGATACTACTGTATATTCTCAGCTTATTTCCAAATTGTTTTGAAATATATCTATATAAATCCTTCAAGATTCGAAATCAAACAACATGATTGATTTTTGAGCTTATAAGCATAGCCTATATATTTCGGTATTCATATTAAATATTTTTTTACAATACAGATATTTTAAGCATTATAAGGAAGACTAAAAAGTTGAATGTATAATCAACATTTACCGTGGAAAAAACTCTTCCACCTTTATATACCAACTTTTTTCTACTAGTTACTCTAATATGTGTGTTACTGTAGTAATATTGAGACTCCGACTGCATACGCCACAGCCAAAGTCTGCCTCTGTCCAGAGGTGACTAAAGTTCAGTCATGTCGTGACGTTGGCTGCTTCCGATGTTTCTGTGTAGAAGTGGGAGAGGGCTGTCTTGTTAGATCACACACCCACCAAACCCGGATACCCATCAATGGGTGAGGCTTTGACGCTGGCAAACTTTTTCGTCCCTGTCAATTTCTTCCATCCCTCTGTCAATATTATGTATAAATGTATCTTTTACAATTTGTGAAGTGAAATCATCAATATCGATGAAACATTGTTGAAGACATATGTATGAAGACTTAATGGAGTGGTCCGTAGCCGAGGGCGATAAGCGCCTGTCTGATAATCCAAAGGCTCCCGTCTTTCGGAGGAGACGAAAAGCCGTCGGTCCCGACTGTCTAAAAACAGTCGTCATCTCTCATCATCACTCCTCTCATTACCCACGCACAAGCCTAGAGCTCATGTGGGCATGCATCATCCTCAAAAAAAAAAAATGTATTAGTCTGTATGTATTAGAAACTCTAATTTTATCTTGCTTCGCTTGAAAAATGGTATTGGAGTGAGAAAATTCTGAAACTTTTCCTCCTGATGTTTCCTCGTGCACGAAAATATCTAAATACATGTGTATTTTCTTCAGTCTTTTTGTCAAACAGCTCTGACCAGCCCCGTAATTACAAACTGTCCCTCACTTCAGGGATAGTTATTCCATTCCGATTAATTCCCTTTGTTCGCACTTGCTGGTTTCCTACGTTTCCCCTCAAAGCAAATAGAGGGCACTCCAGTTCGAGTTGAATTCCTTGAGAGTCAACGACGGCTAGTTATTTACCCGTTTGTTCGCTTCCAGCTTTTACAGCAGATGTGTCTTTGTCCATTTCAAACAGGAATTCGTTGAAAATTGAACAACCTTGATAAGTTTGTTCAAAGCTCAGGATCTTTACCGAGCTCACAAATTCATATCAGAATGTTTTGAAATACATTTACACGTGTCTTGTTAATCATTTCAAACAGGAATTCGTTGAAAATTGAACAACCTTGATAAGTTTGTTCAAAGCTCAGGATCTTTACCGAGCTCACAAATTCATATCAGAATGTTTTGAAATACATGTTCACGTGTCTTGTTTTAACTTGATTTTTTCCAAATTCAAGTGTGTTGAGCTATGTTTACCAACCTGTAAACGTTTTGTATACTTCAATCACCGTTGATTCCGGAATTTCCAACTTAAGGGATGACATAACAATGTTTGATTTGCACGTGGTTCTCTGAATAAGAAGTTTCTTCGATAGGAACAGAAATCTGGACAATATAATTATTTATTTTAATATTCATTTAATTTGGCATATGGCGAATAGATAGATAGATAGATAGGCATTATTTTTTTGCCATCGGACTCTACGGTCATCAGCAACGTCTAGAAAACATAAATATCTTTGGAAAACACTCAATTAGAAGGCATTTCACCATTAATAAAATTTAAGTGTTTTGCAGAAATATTTATGTTTTCTCGACTTTGCTGATGACCGTAGAGTCCGATGGCAAAAAAATAATATCTATCTACATCTATCTATTCGCTATCCGCCAAATTAAATTAATATTACTATAGTTGTAATTCGAACATAACCTCAATGTTAGAACTATTGGTGTGACCAGATCCAGGAATTGCAGGAATTTAGTCCTATTTCCTGTTTCCCTCTCCATAAGATTGAATGATGTGGGCTAATAAACAAGTGGATCACTGTCCATTGAATTGAATTATTTAGATAGCAAAAGAATGAAATATTCTGAGATTTTTCGGATTTAAAATTCATATTTTAGAATCACCTCTACGTTTACAACACATTGGCTATTATAAAAACAGGTTACAACAAAACAGGTGTTGAAAAATTTGTTATAAAAAAATAGACAGCACTATTAATTCAACTCATGGAATTCAGTATTGTACAGTTGAAATATTAAAAAATTTTGATAAGGCCATTATTTTTTTTCAATGAAATTGAATCAGTTATAAGGCGAGGGAGAACCTTTACCGTGAGGGTCTCCGTCTCCCCATCAATGGAAAGTCAAACTAGTATTTTTTTAATGAAATTACTCAATAGTTCTGCAAAACATAAAGACAGAGTTTCTTTACATATGTTTCTTTATTTAAAAAAGAAAAATTATATGCAATTTCAAAGTTGTAAAGTCTATTTTGAAACACTCTGTAAACAATTGTATATATTTTCTGTGACTATATTTTCGAAATAAACAACACAAAGTCGTTCAAAAAAATGTGATCATTGTTGTAAAGAAGAGGAAGAGGAAGATTACTCACTTCCTTAATTGGGTGCTCCATCCTATTTATTAAGTTAGTGAAGTAGTTATTTAGTACTCCACTGTTACTTTAGTAGGCCTACTGGTCAGTGAGATTTATGGACAATCAAGCTGGGGCTATCCTGTAAACTTTACTGTATGTTTAAGGATCTGGCTTGGACCCAGAAATTGTAAGAGTGGACCTTTTAATCAGCAATTCAAACAGTAATAGGAAAAAGTGTGTAATTTGCTATCATGAGTAGATTTTTCAGACTTTTGGAAAAACATCAGATATCAGTGGAGAGGTTTTTCACTATCATAATGATATTAATTGAACATAATTATTATAATGCATTTTTAAGAATCAAAATGCTTTTTGAATCCTATCGATAACTATTCATTATATAATAATAATGAAAATGATAATAATATAAATAAATTTGTCTCCTCTAAAAAATAAAATTGAAAAACATGCATATAATATCGGCTACAAAATTTGAAATAAAAACTACAAAGATATAAAGCAAGAAAAAAATATTATATTAACCAACCCACTCAACTATGGAGTCCAATGTACTAGAGTGGGTGTACCTATAGAGCTCTGTTGATAAATCAATACATTGATGAATTTTCCTGTTCCTTTTCAATTTCCTTATCGAGTTCTAAGAACGTAACTCTTGTGAGACTTCTCAACACTCTACCGTTGTATTTCAAGCTCTGTCCTGTTCTGAGAATTCTTTGCTTTTATTCTACGAACTTTCAATTCGATGGTATCTAATCAAGATAACGAGGGAGCTACAACATTTTGAATAGAACTTTTATTTCCAACATAGCATAGGTTTCTTCAACTTTTCCAAAGAGTTTGTGAATCGATTGCACTAACGATATCTGCGTTTTGAAAAATTGCGAGGCTTAATGATACGCTAGACTTTCTTGAAGTGCTCACAACTGAACAAGTTGCCGAATTCAAGGTATAGACAATGGTATGCCTTCAAACTAGCTAACTCCAATATTATCATTTACAATGACGATTTGAAATCAATTAACTTAAAAAAATGCGAATACTCATTCCCATACATAAGATTTCTAACAAATTGATTTAGTAGACTGGGATGCTAAAGCCGTCTTCGTCCAACAATGTCCAACCAATAGTTGTATAGATTGCACAATCAGTTATATAGGTTACAAATCAAGTTGTATAGTTTGCAGACCAAGTTGTATGGGTTGCAAACCAAGTTGCAGATTGATATATGAAAAGATCAGCTGTACAGCTGATATGTAAAATATTGACTGACTGATAGAAATAACAAACTATTTATTCATTCACGTAAATGAAGCCTTACATTAGACAACTAATTAAGGTCTTTCATTTCACAGATGTAGCAAACCAAGTTGTAGATGTTGCAAACCAAGTTAAATCGGTTGAAAACCAAGTTGTATAGGTTGCAGAAGTACCTTAATAATCAGAATTAGTTGGATAGAAGCTCAAGAAGTGTAGAGGAACTGTGCTCAAACATTCCCTGAACTCTTTGAATGCAGCGCTGGGCCTTTTCCTGACTACAAAAATGACACTATTTCCAGTTCTCTGCTAATGAATTAAGTTGAACAATTTAATCCGAGCTTTTCGTTTGATCCTATATGACGCGAGATAAAAATTCACTCAAGCCAGGTAGAGGTGGAAGTTAAACTCGCATCCTAATTCCACGTGGTTGGACAGATTAAAACAAGTTTGTCCCGGTTATTTAGAGCGAGTTGCACTCCATTATGGCGTAATGCATTATGCTGACACGAATCTGCTATTATTCTCATGGGATCTCATCACACACACTCTCAGGTCAACTTGTAAGTGTGAGGCATACTTTTCTTTGTTGACACGAGACATTTTTCTCTGCGAATCTAATATGAGACCGCGTCTCACTAAGAAACCAGACACTGCCCTTTTGTGTTGAATATTTTAATTATTCATTTTCATGAAGTTTCTCATCGCCAGTTTTTCCTCTCCGTTGACTTGTGACTTTTCTGCATTATTAAAGCGGAGTACGTGAATCCTCCCGAAACTTGTTCATCCGCGGCTCTCCCTTTAATCCGTGCAACACGCTCAGAAATTTCACAAAATATCTCAAAATCCATCTCTATTTGCGGAGAATTCTCTCCCTTGATACTATTTTTCACCTATTATCTATTGGTCATCGATAACTTCTGTTATCGATTTTATTATTTCTATAATCGATTATCTTCCTCATTCCTCTCAATATAATCGATTATCATACATAGATTTGTATCCGTCTTAACCAGTTGATTTTCAAGAAGTCTCCCTGGTTTTTAATATCATAAGAAAGTAGTAATGAGGAACCAATTCAACCATGATATTTTGGATTGAATTACAGTATTAAATAATTTTTTACTTCTTAGTTTGTTTCAAATAGATTGCATTGTTAGGAGAGAGAAAAAATGATCTACAATCGCTAAATTTTATCTTTAATGAATTGAAATGGAAATATTATTTCTAGGCGGAGTTAGGACTAGGAAGTCCTTTCTTCCACTCTGATATTAAATTATAATTAGAAAAATGAAGACGAAGTGATATTGTACTTCTATGGTTTTTACAGTAATTTAGGAAATCAAAAAACGGAAAAAATTTATTTGATTATATCCATAAAGGGTAAATTTGAAGCATATTTTGTTATTTTTCTTATCATAATATGCATGCTACTTCTCAACCCAACACTGTGGATAACAGCCAAATACAGCAACTACGAAGTCGCTGATAACAATATTGCTCTTGGCGTCTGATTCTCGCTTGAACTACATGATTCACGTAGTGATTATTTAATGACGATTCATTTGCCTCTTAATTCACCATGTTCAATTTTCATCCAATATGATTCAGCTGAAAACCAATAACATAAATAGCAATCATTTAAAAAATTTATGCCGATAGGTATGAGGTAGAATGGAGGTACTAGTAGAATGGAATTGATGAACATCAATCATCAAGCAACCAGAATTATCATTTAAGTTTGTAATCCTTACAATATAATCCTTCTATCCCCTATATCAACAATAATCAACTGCTACTGAACTTGATTTGTGGAATAGCAACGATTTTATGCCTGGAGCAATAAATTACCCTACATTTATGTCAAATTGATACCGTACTTTGTAATATAAGAAAAAACTGGGAATAGTACGTAAAAAAAGACTGGCACTATTAACGGTGTCATTCAGAAACAAATTTATTATTAACAGATCATGAATTCAATTTCACATTAATGTGATAGGAAATCATTCTTTAATAAGACACCAGCTAGTGCGTTGAGTAACAACATATGCTTTTATGATTGTTATTTGCCTGAAGCAAATATTGGTTTGCAACGAATAGTCTCTACGAGTTTCACACAAATGACCAGTTTCAAAGCAAGCAATTATTATTTCCCATTGGTGAATATAATAAGGTACACAGTTCGTTTGAGTGTTGAATGATATTTATGTCATTTCACAGTCTGTATCATTGATTTTCAGTATTATTATCAAGGTATCATAGTCGGAGATAGGAATTATTATAATGGAGCTCAATAATTAGATTTCATCGCTTTGAGGCGAGAAAGACGTTGAACTTGATTTCAAGACAAATTCAAAGTTATTTTGTGCTTGTTGAGAATTTCTAGGAGTGCAGGATGTTGTCCATGAACTCTTGCAGAGTACATTATTATTACACTAATTACTATATTGCAAGTGAGATGCAAGAGGAAATTCCATTACTAGTAGATCTTGACATCCTTCTTATTGTTGCCAGTAAATTGGAAATATTTTTGTAGATAGCTGAATAAGTAGGTCCATTCCCAGATTTGAGATTGGTTTTTCAAGTTTAAATCAAGAGTTTTTCCAATAGAGTATTTTTGGAAAACATACTGGAAATTATAGGCTACAAACGTTTTTGCATGAAATTGTATTGATGTAGCATTATTGAATAAGTCACTGGAGATTATTTATAAATTTGATATTCTTGAAATCTTCATCTCTCATCATCACTCTCCTATTACCCAAGCACAGAGCTCATGTAGGCATCAGCCTCGAAAAAGAGGGGGAAAAGTTACTCACCAATCTTCTCAATTCAAATTTAGTGATTCATTGAACAAAGTAAACAATTCATTGTTTTATGAATACACACATAATACATAAAATACACAAAATAATGCTTCCTCTCATTTTAAATTATTTTAATAAATTAGATAATTTTAATACAGACATAATACATAAAAATTAATACATTTTGAATCAAATTATTTATTTTTTCAGAAATGTACATTGTACAATTTATACTTTAGGGAAGGTACAACAGAGGCCTTCGCCTGAACTGAAATCTGCTTATATAAGCCTAACCATAGAAGCTGCACTATTCATTAAAATCAATTCAGACAATACTGCTTTGCATTATATTCTGGGAATGGAAATGATATTTGTATCAAAAATCGGTTATCAGATAATTTCTCATCTCCTGTTCCCATAATACCAATTGGATTGGAAAACTTTTGTTTGGATCACAAAGCGCAAAGCTTTATTTTTTCACTGCAATGTGACAAAATCTCCCCGAATTTCACTCCATGCTGTTTCCAAACAAAACATTTTACTTTCAAAGGTGACAATGTAGAAATTTAATGAGTTGTCTCTTTTTTGGGTCGATTTGGTTGAAGGTCTGAATTTCATTCCTTCTAATTCAGCAATGGTGCTTGCAACACGAGATTGGGACAATGCTTTACAAGGGATGTATTTTCACCCGTTACAAAAGCCTAGTATCGTTTATCACACACAGGTATCGGTCCTGTAATATTTTTGGCAACCACGGAGCAAAAATTCAACAGCTGTTACAAAACAAATTATTTTTTCTAAACAGAATTTTTTGTTTCCGTCATATGTGCGTAATCCCATCGTATATGTATTTCCCCTTTCACCGATATTACAGAAAGAGGCAATTATACCTTTATACTGTCACTCGTATTGGAGTTTTTGTTCAATTTTTTCTTCAATGAAGATTTTTGAATTTGATTATCATTCGTTATGGCCATTGATAAGGTCCCATTGATGCGATTCAGAATATGGCTTGAATATGGATATTCAAGCTTCCTACCGAAATAATTTCGCATAACAAGGTATTAAAAACGGGATTTTCAAGTATTAATGTTGCTTACGTCACAGACTACCGTAACAGATGTAGAAACTCTCTAATATTTGGTGTTATAATCGAGAAGTGCGCGAATTTCTTAAATGTACCGTTATAATCGAGAAAGACATCGATTTTGACTTCTAGTAGTGGACTTTGACCCGGGACTTTCGAATATTAATTTTTCTTACGTCACAGACTATCGTTACAGAAGGGAAACCACAATAATATTCGACGTTATAACCGGGAATAGCCTAAACCAAACCCATATTTGACTTGGTTAATTAGGGGGTTTTCCAGCAAAATATATAGGCTATAGAATGAGCTTGGCATGCTAGTCAAGCATACGTGTATCATGTTTTCTAACTTACATGAATTCTCTCATTCAGATATAGCAGGATACTTTTAAATTGTCATAAAACAGTAAGATTATACTAATCTTATCAGTGACGTTCCGAGTGTGCCCTGGAGCAAAAGAGGCATATTGGCACAAATTGAGGGATCAAACTTGTGATTTTGTATGCTTTTTGAGATAAAATACTATGTAAAATAATAGAAAACTGGATATAATACGTACTAACAGTTTATTATAAATAAATATTCATTTTCTGTACTCAAAATATAATTGTGTCTCAAGAACACCCCCTGCGCCCCTCACCCTCAAAGCATGGCGTCCTGGAGCGACTGTTCCTCCCGCTCCATTATCGGTACGCCACTGATAGAGTACTAATATTTTTAAACTTCAAGATAATTCCAACTACACACAGAAATTGAGATGGAATTTAGCCAACACCCGCTCAAACTATATCCAGATAAACATTTGGCACATTTAATCCACATGCTTTGATACCACTGTGAACATGCGAGCAGCAAATTCCATTTGAATGTGGGAATAGGTCCCATATTTTATGAAACAAACCAAATTTACCAGAGCTCGCTGTATTGAAATGGTTTTGTTTTCGAGGTTTAACGCAGAAACACCCAATTCATGTAACAATGTTATCTCATCGCCTGGTTCTATATCGCATTATCATGATACACGTATATTGGGGTGAGCTGAACAATTATTTGAATTCAATGTTATCGAAGCGTGCTTTTCCAAAATTGACTGCGGCTTAGTCCAAGTATCACAATATGTGCAACTAATTTTCAATATGCTCCCCAGAATATTATTTCGATTCTCGATTTCTGGGAACCTATAACTCTTCAACTAGTTGTAATTAGGTTAATCAGGAGATAAGCTTTACTACTGTAATTGATCATCTGAATAACTAATACCGTAGACTAACAGATACAGTTAGTCTATGCTATTACTATGTACAACACGAAAGCTGTGTTGAGGTTCGATACAAATCCGATTCTATTGTGTGGATTCAATGACGGATTTGGACAGGCTCATTTCAGAGGGCTGTGAATTATTTCATTTGTCATAAAGTCATTGTGTCATTGATTTGTCACATGTCAGGAGTCATTGTCGTTTGATCAATAATTATCATTGATTAACTCAAATAACATGAAAAATCGAAAGTAATTCATTGATACACACTACACAGTGGGTATGGTAGAATTTTCTTTATTTGGCGGATGTGTTAGCAGTTTACAAATGGGGAAACAGACATAGATTCTTGTTGGATACGCTCACACACACCTACAAATTGATATGCTTGCCTGTCTCCATCGGATTCAAAAACATGATGGCTTTATCTTACTAGAAATACATTCTTGAAACACAGAAACCCTCTTTTTTATTTTAAATTCATAATTTCACCACATTTATGTTTCTCAAAGACCCGGGGATGTGTTGGTAATTTCACATCTATATTCCAGTCAATGGAAGGCTCCTTCCTGATAGAATACAGTTTCTAATGGTGATTTGAATTATTCAGAGATGAAATCAACTGCGTACTGCGTAGCATACACAGCTATTCACCTGTTCATATGCAATATTCCTCCAAATTAGCTTTCTGGAGTCGGCTTGTTTACGTTTGAATGTCTCTCTTATCTATTTCTCTCACTCACACTCTCTCTCTCCATGGCTGTTCCCAATAGACGAACAAGTAGTGTGCGATGAATGAATTCGATTCCCTTTCTTCGTTTCGCGTACCCGAGACCTAATTCCCTGTTTACGCCGAGAGCGAAGAAAACTGGTGCCTTACAAATATTTGAACAGAGCTACGAATGAAATTGACAAAGTTTCCACTGCGAATAAATAATAAGTCTAACGTTATTCGTGAGTTTCGTCCTGTGATACATTTTCTCGTCGAATCAATTCGGGAGCAGAACACATATTCGAACGCTTTCATGTGCAGCGAAATTGTACGAGATAATTATTACATCTCACAATATGAGAAACTACTGTATTTTCCAATTACTTTATCTATTATGATGTATTCTCATACAACATTTTTGTATTACATTTCTCGTAACAGATGTCTCAACTGAAAGAGTAGACAAAAAAGTAGACTTCAAAAGACCATTCTTTATCTAGAAAAATCTTTTTCTAGAATTTTTAGTCATTCTTCATCCTATCCTTTCATAAATCGTCGATAGTGCGATTCACGTCAAGAAGTCAGCATTGCTTAGATGGGAGTTTGCTATCCTTGTTCAGCACAAGGCAGTTGCTGATGTCTCTATCCTATTCGCACTGTGCATAGTTGCCGCACTGTGCATTATTGTTGTCGCACACTGTCCCAACAAACACGTTTGGTGCAGTTTTCTCTTTCTCTCTCAATGAAACTTGGCATCAATGCTCCTCATTATAAACAATGCTGACTTCTTGACGTGAATCGGACTAGAGTAAATAACTTTATAGTCCACTCAACATTATACTGTACTAGTGTACTTGAAAGAAGATACCAATTTTAATTCTGTGATTTCTACCTTCCTGTTTGCTACCATTCATATAATGAATTTATGTATAATTTCTCCCCAGAGGTATCTATTATCTAAGCCATAAAAAAGCCTATTGTATGTAAATGAAGCAATATTGTATCTGATCTGTTCATCATAATCACCTGATTATTGATCTCTTGGAAATCATAAACAACTCGCAGAAGTTCAAAGAAATAACTCCAATTTTGATATTGGAGATAATTGATCCCGATTTTGTACAAAAATGGTGGTGAATATTAGGATATCAATAACACGTGTTATGTCATATCATAGACAAAGAGTAGGAGTTTCCTCCTATTCTTTGTCTATGGTCATATTTTCTCTTTTCTGTCTATTTTATGGCACCCCTTCGTATCTCTAACTTTAACGAGTGTCCTATGAAACTGTTCTGAACAACAGTCTTCAACAACTCTCTTCTAATAAAATGGATAAATAAATAAATGAATAAACACGATTGTTCTTTGCAAACTGGTCTACAAAGGTATGTGATTATTACGATATGAATGAAATTATCAAAGAAAGTAAAGAGACTATAATAGATTTGTATACTCTTCATTGTAAAAAGATATTGTGGAGGAAATTTTAACATGTAAATTGTTCAGTTCTTCTTAAAAAGCATCAAGGCGAAAATCAAACGGCTTCTTTTATTTGCTCAACGGTTTCTCTCCAAATTATAATAGATATTATCCTACCTAATAAGTAGTGGCAAAGCGTGGTATACTTATTTGGTCATCTTTAGGAGATATAGCGGGCGATGACCAAATAAGAATACCACGCTTCGCCACGGCTAATAAGTATCAATCCCTTTTTAATTAATTCATAATTTTCCATAAATTGACCATCAGTCAATTACCAAACATTGTGGCCTATCATAATAAGGGCATTATGTAATACAAATCAGACCTTCGTAGCCTTGCAAAAGAAAGTAGTTTCTTTTAGAGGCTGTAGCAGTGGATTGTTGATGACTCAACCTCTCGCATAAACACAATTTTTTGTGTGTGGCAAACTGGAGTTTGCTGAGCCCCTGTAACAAATTCGAGCACAATCGATTTCTGAATTGTTTTGCAGTGAAAGACCTTGGATTTGCTACCGGCACTGCGAGGTAGAACAACAAGGCAGATAGACGTCCGGTTTGATAGGAAAAAGCGTCTGATTGATCGGAACAAATAGAGCAGGCAGAAGACTAAGACAGATCAATCACTAGTACTCTTCTGTTGATCTCTACGTAGCCCGGGAAACCTCTTTCGCTGCGAGCGATGTTCACGAATCTCCGGTGAAGATTAGCTTTCTCTTAGTCTGACAGATGCGATACTGATCGACAAAATGTCATTTCCAAATCTAATGAACTCTGCTCTAATCCGTCACAGGTAGCGATTCTTCTCAAACATGTCCTTGTTAGTGGAAAGATCCCCGACGTTCACTTCCCTTCACGAGCTCAAGTCGAAGAATTAGCTGACTTTTCCACCTCTAACTAATCATTGATCAACACATCTTCTAGATCCGATAGCTCCACTTCGCAACTGCTCTCTACTTCTCACTAATTGATCGTTGAACTCTTATCTGTCGAATGGCCTCTCAGCTACAATTTATTTCTTCTTTTTTTGAGAAACTGGAATCTTGTTGAGATCATCTTGTACTTTTCTTGGATGTTTCAATTTATAAACTTTCTTCCATTTCAAGCAAGGTACTGTTCACTATTTTAAATATTCTGTTTACAGTTGTATTAAGTATCAAAAATATTCTACAAGATTCATAGAAATGAACGTTCCATAATTATAAAAAAGTTCTAATAAATATTTTTTTTCTTCTAAAGGTGATGCCCACATGAGCTCTAGGCTTGTGCGTGGGTAATGAGAGGTATAATGATGAATAATGACATCTCTTTTCAGGCAATCGAGACCGACGGCTTTTAGTCTCCTCCGAAAGACGGGAAAAGCATTATAACAAAACTCGCATTCCACGCTCGAATGTTTTCTTTGCGGATTGCTACTTTTTCCGAATTGTGATGTGTTGAAATTTTTCTGTATGTAGCCTACTAAAGAATGGATAAAATAAATTTGATTTGATTTGAAAATTTGATCTGCCATTTCAATTATTGCAATACTAGTTCTTCTATACTAGTTTTTAAATACCGTTCGTGTCGACATTCCATCGTGAGGCTTGCGCAAAAGTGGATATTTAAATAGAAGAAAGAGAGAGTGTGAGAGTGAGAGCGAGATCGGTTAGAGAACCCCTTTGTTGACAGAATTCTCTATTCAATTAACACCAGTTCCAACACACAATAATTTCCTCCGTAATACATCATCGACACACAACAAAGGTTTCAAATTTATCAGTTTTCCTACTACAAATCGATTGATGACTGGGAATTAATATTCTAATATTCATCCCTGTTCAATTTCTATACAGCTCGTAATAATTTTTCAACTTCATATTTGAAATAAATTCATTTTTCTGAGCTTTAAAGCTACGATCTGGAACGGTAAACTCAAGCTTACAGTATTAAGCTTCAAGCTAGAACGGTAATCTCAACCAACAGTATTAATCATTATTCATCATAAAATGTTCACTGAATCTATCTATCCATCAAATACGAAGTTATCGATAAACAAAAGTTTCCAATATCAAACTTCACTATCGATGATCATCATTAGTTACTCTGAGAGAACAGAGTTATTTTTTTATGTGAGCGCAGGGTATTCAAATAGAGTTTCCGTTCATACTCGGATATTTACTGAAGTTTGCAAAGTATTTTATGCCCGAAAATTAACGGGTGAGCAGTTTAACAGCGATATTCACTTGACATACTTCTGGCAGCAGTTTTCATCTGAGCTAACGAGTTTACAAAGGGTTTTTAGAGACTTGCGACAGACAAAAGATCAATAGCAAAGCATTCACGAGCGAAGATTGATTGATTTTCTCGTTCCAATATAAAAGTAGTTAAAATCAGACTGCCGGAGGGGTAGTGAGGGTGAGTGAGAGCTTAGTAAATGCAGGGAGTGAAATACCACCAGGCGAGAAAAGAGTCTGCACAAGAGATTCGAATAAGTCCCTGAATTACGCCCTTTACACGCTCGAGTATCGCTGAGTAAATACTCCCTTTTAATGAATTCAGATCACACACGAAAGCTTCAGCATATTAAATCAAGCATTGGAATAATAGGCTTTATATATTTTCCAAAAAATCTTGAAAACTCAACAAAAATTGAGTTCAACAAACAAAAATTCAATCTTAAATCAATCCTTTTTAACTCTAATATTTTCTTTCAGAAATGATGCAGAAGAAAATGGTTATACCCAAATTGATATAAAACACGAATATCCTGATTCAATGATTTTTCAGGACAAATGTTATCTTACGCGGAATGATTTTTACTTCCTGTGCAAACAAAAATTCACAGATTCCTAGAATTATATGAGGGTTGATTTTTCCATTGTTTAGATTGATTGGGAATGAATCAAATTACTGCAAATACGATGGAAACCTGCAGTTAATCAAACCTGCATACGATAATCAAATTAATTAGTGGATAATATCTGAATATTCAATTATCTTCTGGCTGGATGTTGGAGCAAGAAATGATTGGGAGGAAGATTACAATTTCTCGAAAAGCAAACAATCATGTCGAAATTGTCGAATCGTATCAATAAAAATTACCGCGATATTTCGAAGAATCAACCTCGCGATATTCACCTGTAGGTGAAAAAAGGAGGAGAGAGTTGAACATCAGACGGAAACAGAGTAGCAATATTAGAACGGAATTGATCACTGTTGAGGATAATCAGAAATGATCCAGAAGAAAATGTTTATTCCCAAATTGATATAAAACACGAATATCCTGATTCAATGATTTTTCAGGACAAATGTTATCTTACGCGGAATGATTTTCACTTCCTGTATAAATAAATGAATAATGATGAGTGTACTATGGTTTCCGAGGATCATATCACAAATGAACAAAAAGATATTCTGGAGAGCACAGAAGCAGTGGATAAGATTCTAGTAATTTGCGATTAGGTTGTGTAGTTACAATCTGAGAATCGGAAGCGTTATAGAACGTGCACTCAGTATATGGGAAGAGTAATTGTGAGTTTGAAATATCTTGTCAAAAATGCAAAAGCTTGTAACTTGTAACCACCGTACCAATTTTATGATGTTTTCTTAACCAAATAACAGGTAAAAAGTGGCATTGCGACACAGATCTATAACGTGATGGTTACTGAAGTCAGTGCTGCAATAATCTATATTATTTTATGCTTGAGACTTTATTATTTACTGTAATTTTATCTCCTGGATTTACTTCTCAGGATGTGCTGTACCCACGAACAGAAAGATTATTATTATTTTCATCAATGATTATCATGAGTACCTAACAATAAAGTTTAGAAAATTAGTGAAAAAGTATATAAAAATAGTGATACTTTTATGTATTGCTGGTTAAGCCTGGTCGTCCAATAGAAACGTTTTTGTCAGAAAACGACCGATCATCCAAAATGCTAACCTTGAATCAAATGGCCAGCTGTTCGGACCAGAGAAAATAGAAAGAAGTATTCATATTCTATACTCTCTGGTTCGGACATCGGACGATTTCTAACAAAAAATGTTCCACTGGACGACTTTGCTAATGTGATTTGGACTAGAAATATTGCCTGATTCTACAATACTTATTAAAAACAGTGATACGGTGATACAGTAGAGTGGCCACGATCACATTCTTCATCCAATTAGTGCCAATAAAATAATCTTGAACAAACAGATGATTAGGTAAGGTATAAAATTCTAATTAAAACCCTTATAGAATGCTGATATTGTTGATGCATTATAATCGATCATGTCAAAATGTACCTTACCTAAATGTAGGTCAAAAGGAACCATACCTGATCACCTGCTAGTTTAGGGTTATTTTATTGAATGGAATTGGACAAGAATTTAGATTGTAGACATCAAAATAAATAGAATCCAAAATAGTCCAAAAAGAAATTATGACAAGAAGTAAGAGAGGTAGTCTTACTTCTTGTTATAATTTCTTTTATGTTTTCCTGCTCCTTATTTCCACTTATGATAATTTTCTGCCACTTGGTTATAATGTCTATTCTTCCTTATTATCATATACTATATACTATAAGAATCGATTCCCAGTGAATATTTTTCACTAATATATTGATTTTGATTATTATGTAACCAGTGATGAGATACTATTTTGTTCTCCCAAACAGATTCCATCTAGGTTGTAAATAAATTGGATTTCTTGTGGGAGGTAATCAATTTCAACAAACGTACAGCGTCGTCTATAACTCGGAATTTCAATTCCCGAATTCTATGGTGGAAAGGATAGATAAGCATTCCTCGTCGTGAGTTTGGAGCATACCAGGTCTGGAGGAGGATTTTAGTTCACAAAGTGTGATTCAAGCATGATTTAGCACGTTCTCATACACTGAACACTTAGTATCGTCTCGTGTAAACAAGAGTTATTTTAATATGTAAACTAGTTGAAAACGGTGCGAGCTCTCCCGTTTGTTCAATTAAGTGGATAGAAACAATATTCAAGTGAGGTTTTGTTTCGTTTAATTTAAAAGGTATCCTCGTTATAATGGGATAGCTGTTATTAGTAGGATACAATATATTATTTATTGTACATTGAATTTCATGAAATTTATATATTTTTGGTAAGTGTGAAGGAGTTTCTTTTGGTTGAGAGTTACATGTACTTTGCGAGTAGAAGAAATCGCATTTTCTCTTCAGTTTTATCAATTATTCACTGTAATGTATCTGAAAAATCGCGTTGAAGTTGAATCATCAGATAACCCTTTTAATGAAGTTGAGCCTCTTATGGAGATAAAATATGAAACTATGTTATAAACTGTATTGATCCAAACACAATGAAGACTAAGTTACTGTATGTTCAGACTGTGTACTGTTCAAACTTGAAACATTAGGCTATTTATTATTACTAATTTAGTAGTATTATCATTTATTTTCCAAACTGTTGGAACAAGTATTAGAATGGAAACGGTCGTATAATCATTCTGCTATTCTAGTCTACTACTACAAAAAGTAACTTTCGTCAAACAGAGATGTCATCGATAATATCGATAATATGTTGGAATTATCGATATTTCAGGTTAATCGAAATCTTCGCACGGTTTGAGAACATCCCGTCATAAATAATATGTTGGAATTATCGATATTTCAGGTTAATCGATATATTCGCATGGTTTGAGAGCGGGATGCTGTTTGATCTTGAGACGTCAATATGATAACACTTTCCTCGTGTGCATTCTTGGAAAAAGTCTGTTGAGATAGAACACTTGAGCAGTAGCTGTTGAACGACCAACTTTCTTTGGTCTCAATTTAATGCTGCTCCTTGCCCATTCTCTTTCTCTGGACGTTAGAAGTGATATGAGTTGCAAAAATACAAAGAAGAGGATGAAGGATGAAGTAATTGAGTGTGGCAGGGTGGCAGTGAAGCAAAGTTGAGGGAAAGTGGTGGGATGCATGAGAAAGAGAGGGGAAGAAAGAGGAGGAACAAGGAAGAATGAGGAAGGAAGAGGAAGGAATAGAAAGAAAGAGGAAGAAATCGAAAGAAATCGGAAGAAAGAGAAGAAAGAGTAAGAAAGAGGAAAACAGAGGAAAAAAGAGGAAGATAGAGGGAGAAAGAATGAGAAAGAGGAAGAAAGAGGAAGAAAGAGGAAGAAAGAGGAAGAAAGAAGAAGAAAGAGGAGAACAGAGGAAGAAAGAGGAAGATAGAGAAATAAAGAGGAAGAAAGCGTAAGAGAGAGAGGAAGATAGAGGAAGAAAGAAGAAGATAGAGGAAGAAGAAAGAGGAAGAAATAGGATGAAATCGCAAGAAAAAGGAAGAAATCGGAAGAAAGAGGAAGAGAGAGGAGGAGAGAGAAAGAGAGAGAAGGAAAGAAGAAGAAAGAGAAGAAAGAGGAAGAAAAAGAAGAAAGAGGAAGAGAGAGGAGCAAAGAGGAAGAGAGAGGAGCAAAGAGGAAGAGAGAGGAGGAGAGAGGAAGAAAGAGGGGAAGAGAGGAAGATAGAGGAAGAAAGAGGAAGATAGAGGAAGAAGAAAGAGGAAGAAAGAGGATGAAATCAAGAAAGAGGAAGAGAGAGGAAGAGAGAGAGAGAGAGGAGAGAGGAAGAGAGAGAAGAGAGAGGAAGAAAGAGGAAGAAAGAGGAAGAAGAAAGAGGAAGAAATTGGAAGAAAGAGGAAGAGAGAGGAGAAGAGAGGAGGAGAGAGGAAGAGAGAGAAGGAAAGAGGAAGATAGAGGAAGAAAGAGGAAGAAAGAGGAAGAAGAAAGAGGAGGAAAGAGGATGAAATCGCTAGAAAGAGGAAGAAATTGAAAGAAAGAGGAAGAGAGAGGAGGAGAGAGGAGGAGAGAGGAAGAGAGAGAGAGAAGGAAAGAGGAAGAGAGAGGAAGAAAGAGGAAGAAAAAGAGGAGGAAAGAGGAAGAAATCGGAAGAAAGAGAAAGAGAGAGTAGGAGAGAGGAAGAAAAGGGAAGATAGAGGAAGAAAGAGAGAGAAAGAGGAAGAAATAGGATGAAATGGGATGAAATAGGAAGAAAGAGGAAGAAATAGGAAGAAAGAGGGAGAACAAGAAAGAAAGAGGAAGAAAGAGAAAGGAATAGGAAGAAATAGGAAGAAATAGGAAGTAATAGGAAAAAATGAAAAGAAATAGAGAGAAATATAGGAAGAAAGAGGAAGAAAGAGGATGAAAGAGGAAGAAAGAGGAAGAGAGAGGGTGAGAGAGGAAAAAAGGAAGAGGAAAGATAGGGAAAGTATGTGAAGTGAGGATGGAAGCAATAGACTGTAGCCGAAATATTTCTCGAACGAAAATGAGAGGGAAAAGAATGATAATGAAAAATAGAGGAAAGTCAATGTGGAACCATGTGTAATAAGTGCCCTTGAAGGGAGTTTGGAGTATGAGTGAAATAAGAATGGTCTCCATAGCTTCAGCAGCCATTTGTTTGTGAGTATATCCATTCTTTTTTACCATGGATTCGAGCTCTGGTTTGAGGCGAGACATTGTCGAAAGTATGGCGGAATGAAAGAAAGGTTTTCATCGTAAATCAGTCGCTGGTCTGAAGTAAGTAGACCACTTTTACCATTTCGGCCTCTTGTCAAGTCGATGACTCCCTCTACAACTTCGATAAATCAGCTCTCTTTTTTCTCGACCTTAATGAGAACATCTCTATAGCGTGTCATGGAGAAATGTGGGATGGGACGGATGTATGGATGTATCTGAGGTGTTCAGGCAAGACCAGGCTGACGAATCCATACTTACACCACATAAAAAGTTTCATAGTACATAATTATTTGGGTTTTTCTTTGAAGGTGATGCCCATATGTGTTCTAGGCTTTCTCGTGGTTAATGTGAATGGTTCTGAATAAAAATGAATTCAACTACTGCGTTTTCTCTTTGTTTTCTTTTTTGTTAAGGCAGACTAGACTAACGTGTCCTCTGCATCGATCTCTAACTAATACAACATGTAAACTAGAGATGGACATCTCTAGTTTAGAGATAAAAAAGAGAGATACAACTAGAGAGATATGACTAGAGGTACAACATCTAAACTAATCGAGATGGAAGTAAGCCGAATAAAAAGTGTTTGAATATATTCGGGAATATAAAACTAAATTAAATTGTAAACTATTCATCCCTTACATCCAGAACATTTCCGCAAGCCCATAATTTAATAGAAGTTTATCCTGCGAGGACGATGTGCGGACAATTACCGATCATTTATGGACTTCTCAACCAGTAAACACCATATTATGCTGCAATGATATTAATGCGCTAGTTGGACTGTAGACTATACGAAATAAGGTACATGTTTAGTCGAGCTGTATATCATGCCGCACTAAATAGAACAAGCCAACCAAGCATGCCTCCAGAATATTACGTCTGATGTATTGCATTATCAGCCCGTGCCTGCTCCCATTGATAAGGGAACTCATCAGCTGAGAAATGAACGTATAGGAGGCGTCGATTTTATGAGCATTAAATGTGTAGTATTTTTTCACAGTGAGTGTAATCAACAAGGGAATAAGATTGAAAACCGGGGACACGCCCTTTATATCCTGATGAAAAACGTATTATTTTCTATTATTTTCCCCAATCTACTCCAGTGGTACAACAATGCATTCATGATGTGAAGCTAGCTACTCTTTTACGTGTACAATGTCCATTACGCTGTAAATGTACCAGAATGCTTCCAGTATCAATGCTTACCTCATAGGGAGCATTGTAAAATGTAAGAGATTGATATTACTCTTCTCAGAGCATCTAGTTACAAGAGTATAATAGACTCTTTTCAAAGTATAATAATTAGTATCACAGACAACACTTTTGTATAGTCTATGTTAGTCTATATTAGTCCATAGTCTAGTCTATGTATATGGTATAGTATAGTCTATTCTATTAGTTAGTCTATATTTTGTATTAGTCTATGTTAGTATAATTACTCACATCAGTGGAGCTTCTATTCTCGACGTCCATTTTCAACACTTGGGATATGAGTTTTAACATTCTCATGATATTTTGTCAGTTGTCATAGAAAATCATATTGAAGAGAGATTTCAAAGATTCATGCAAACTCAAACGTCAGATAATTGTAGCTTGTACAGGAGGAATTCAATAATTTATAACATTTTAGCCTTTACATGATTGTGTTTCACACAAACTAAATGGATTGTAAAAAAGTATTTGTTCACAGGCAAAACCAGATAATAAATTCCATTTTTTATAACGCTTTGCTTATTGATCATCGCTTATTATTGCAGTTTTCCCTTAGAATTCTTATAGGCTACAGTATTCGCATGTATTCAGTTTGTATTCAGCATGTACAGTATTCAGTTTTTCTGATTTAGTCAATAGCAATTTATTTCTTTATTGTTTTTTATCTTGTAATTTTACTGAAAATGTTAATAAGGAGGCTTGTAATGGACTAAATAAAATTGAATTGAATTTAATTGAATGGACTGCATGTAAGTGAGATTTTTTGTGTGAAACGAAAAGACTGATTGCACGAATAGAAATAAAAAAATTCAACCGTTGTATAATGTAAACGTAAAAAACATTAGTAGGGCTACACATAATTTTAAGCACTTAGTAAAACAGGGGGTGAGGGAGTATTAATAGAGGTATCTCACCTGTTCAATGATTTTTCTTGTATCCACCTTAGGAAATAGCATTTCGTAGTTATCTCTCACTAGAAATAAACCTGGTGAAGAAAGCTTTCTGGCTGAAATATGGATGAAAAATGCTCATCAAAACGCTGATACTTGCCTCATTTCTTAGCTATATTCACCTGTTTAGAAACTATGTAAAGGAGAGATAAAGATTTATGTGAAAAAAAGATAATCCAACAACTTCAAATTTTAATAACGACCTGCAATATCACAACTCTGTACTTTGTGTTGATTGTTCCATCTGGAGCAGTGCATCATGGTTATTATTATTGACTTGTAATTCCAGAGCTCAACTATTGAATGGAGAATTCATTACTAGAAGGGAAAGTTTGTTGGTGCAGCCGGTGTCTTCAGAAAATTAATGTCACTTGGAATTCATAATAATTTTCACTCCTCGCTAGAGAAACGGGTAACATCCACTTTCCTCTTCCAACTTTTATTGACAATTGTCAAGATGACAGCGCGCATCGTTCTTTCCATTACTTTAATAATAAAGCTGAAACTTCTGGGCAGCTCGTGGATACTTTTCTTGAGAATTTTCTAATAATATTCTTCAAGCTTCGAATATTTTTCCGCTCGAAAAAAATAATTCAGTAATTAAGAACTTCGACGAATGGAAGAGTTTGAATACAATAATTGGATTGCACCCGATAATTATAAGTCTGCGCAAAAATGTAGCTCCAGACTCTTGGAAATGTGCTAGAAATTCACCCTCAAGCAATTCATTTTATTGAGAAACAGATTTTCCACTAGATATTCCTGCGAATCTACTTTCGAGAAAAAACGTATCAGTTCATATCGAGAGATCATTTTTATTACAACAATGGTCTTCATCTAATTTCAATCTGTAATTGAAATATTCTTCAAAGTTTTGTATTCAGTACTTACGTAGCTTTCTATTTTTATCCAATATTTCTAGGAAATATATTTTTTCTCATTACTCGTGTTGCATTCCTTATTCCTTACAAGCATTAAACTATCGGAATTCCACATCCGATGTTCCCGAATTGCACTACGGTTCATTGATTCTCGGTATCATTCAGAGTGAAATCGTATCGGAATCAGATTGAAATTCTCCTCTTCAAGTTTGTCGTATTTAAATCTATTTAAAGTGAAAAATTCATTCTATGATAATATTGTAATCTCAATCAAAATCAGTTTCAAATTCTCCCTGATAAGTTTAATTAAGCTGCGATTTCACCTGCCTTGTTTTTTAATAAATTTTTTCTTGAAAAATGCTAGTCTGTTGTAAAACATATTTGAATCTAGTTGAAAGTAGAAAATCAATTAATATGGATGGACAGACGAGCAATAAAAGGTCGAGACTTTTTCTGTAGTGGTGATGGTGGTATTCAAGTAGCTATCCAGAATGAGAATGATAGAGCTAATATAGAATGATAAAAACTGAAAAAATGATAAATAGAATGGAAAAGTTGTAACAAAAACATATCTCTCACAACACTCGTGTGAATATTTTAAAATAATATATGCGGGATATTTGTTTCATATTCCATTTGATACTGATATTGAAATTAGTTTAATTATCTTGAAACTTGTTCTCTTTAAAATTCCTTGAAACACTATTTTAGAAAAAGAATAAAATTAATTGAATGTATCATGCTTTATGCTAACACAGAGGTGGTTGTGCTTGCTTAAAGGTCAATTCCCACATTGACGACAACGACACGACGACGACATTCTCATTTCGTTTTGCGCATGCGTCACCAGCCCGCGCTCTGATTGGTCCATCCTTTTAGAACTTCTGACCAGCCGAATTTCTAGGTTAAGTGACTAGGTACCAAGTTTGAATGTTCGCTGTTCGGAATCAATTGTCAATTAATATTAATAATATTAGTACGACAATATAAATATAATAATCAGTAAATAAAACTATAATACAAACCTTTTCAAGTCATACCGGTACTGCAATTTTGAGACTTGAGAGCTATCATTTCTAAACAAAGATAGACATGGACCAATCAGAGCATGGGCTGGTGACGCATGCGCAGAACGAAATGAGAATGTCGTCGTCGTGTCGTTGTCGTCAATGTGGGAATTGACCTTAACACAGAGGTTTGCTATGCATAGAGCAAACCAAAATAGGAACACCCTTTTTGTGTAGAAGTGGATGTAAAATGTGATTGTGTTAGTTATTCATATCGAATAAAAATACTAGAAGTTGTCATAACAACATATTTATGAATATTTTGAAATGATACATGTGAGATAATTATATTGAGATTTCAATTGAGTATATTATCAATGAATATTTGGTTTAGCCAACTATAAGATACATCAATACATTATTATATTATACATATAATTGTATATTAATGTATAAAATTAAAAATTGAATATAATTATCTGGAAATACTCATAAATATCTTGTTGTGGAAACTTTCAGTCTTTTCATTCTATGTATTATGGAAAGCTACTACAATAGCACCTTCACCTCTACACAAAAGTAATCAGAGATACCTTTTATTTCTTGTCCGTCTCGAATCAAAATATTCTTGGATACGTGGTTGTGACAACATTTATTCGACACAGTAGAGGGAAATTTTGAAGAAACCAACTTCACCAGAAAAGCCTGTTGTATGAACTTGAGTCTAAACAAATCACAAAGAACGATCAATAACGCTTTGATTCGAGCTGATCATAACCGGGAAGATGGGCCACAAAGTACCCATGGCCTTCAAGACCAAAAAATTGGAAGGTGGAGAAAAATTCAAAAGGTAGGAACCAGCTGAAGGAATTCCAACCGGGAAAGGGCTTCAGAATCGATGAAAAGGGTCTCGCTCTCGCGTCTTTGTGTCTGGCTCTCAGTGCCTATTGCTGGGGGGGTCATATTTCTCTTCGACAAAAACAGAGAGCATCCCCAGGCTTTCGCTATTTGAACTACCATTCCAATGATGCATGGTCCTCCCTGCAGCACGCAAGAACTGTCCCCTTTTCACTACCTAGCTTTCCACAGGAACACCGCCACATAGCACCGGCAAAAACTGTATAAATATGCTCTATTTCTAGCAGGATAAAAGCCTGCATATTCTTAGCGACGTTCAGCCTTCGTGAACAGCGTTGTAAGAAATGCCAAGTCACTGGATGAATCCATATCTGTCTTCCAAGAAGCACATCAGGAGTTATAACTACTTTTCGTAAGCACTTTGACTATTTTCCAAATTAATTGAATTTTTCCATAAATATTAATTGTTTCAGGACTAGGACTAGGACAGGACCAAGGACCAGGACAGGACCAGGACTAGGACCAGGACTAAAGGACCAGGACCAAGGACAGGACTAAGGACCAGGACTAAGGACTAGAACCAAGGACTAAGGACTAGGACCAGGACCAGGACTATTCAAAGACTAAGGACTAAGGACTAAGGACTAGGAAATCCTTAGTAAGTCATAGTAAACTGAATAATGACGTTTTTCTGTAAACATACATTGTTAAATGTTATCTGGAGAGTAAAACCAGATTCCAATTTCAATTTGAATGAATATATCCCTATTTTATGATACGAAATTGATATATTTGGGTTATTAGATGGATACAAAAAAGATCCAATCCATTACTGGGAATTACCCCACAAATTATTATTATTATTCTATTCATTTTCAATAATTTCTATAAAAGCTGCTCAACTGGTCCAACCAATCATTTTATTCCATGGCTCACTTTTTTATCCTGACTCATCCAATTATTAATTTCAGGGAAACATTCATTCAGGGTAAAAAATCTATTACAAGCTTTCTCTGAGCCATTTATGGAATAAAATATCAATTTAATAATGTTATTACAGTTATTTATTGATGCCTTCAGCTCTACTCATTATTTCACGAAGAATGAGAATAATGATAAATCATCGAAAAAAACAGTTATTAATCAATTTTACTTTCCTCTTCTGGATTCATTAATGTTCCAATCAAGGTTTTACAATTCTAATGTTTTACTCGCAAATCAATCTATCATTTACAAAAGGAGAGTACAGGCTGATGCACAAAACTTTTTCTTATCTAATTTGAACAAACAGTCTTAATTCAAAATACAAAATTGATAGTACTACTACTTTTCTGCTGTTATTATTAGGCTACTATTGATTTATGAATGTTCCAATCAACGTTCACAATTTTTATTTCCACCACTGTTTTCATTATTTCTCTTTATTCGATGTATATGAGGGGACTAGGATTAATTTTGAATTGATTGATGAATGTTTCAATAAACATTTCACAATTACAAAGTAAGCGGTTACCATTAGGATTGATTTCGAATTGATTTATGTATTATTCAATTAAAATTTCACAATTACAGAGTAAGCGGTTACCATTTGGATTGATTTTGAATTGACTCATGAATGTTTCAATTAACATTTCACAATTACAGTACAAAGTAAGCGGTTACCATTATGATTGATTTTGAATTGATAAATGTATTATTCAATAAACATTTCACAATTACAAAGTAAAGCGGTTACCATTAGGATGGATTTTGAATTGATTCATGAATGTTTCAATTAATATTTCACAATTACAAAGTGAGCGGTTACTATTAGGATTGATTTTGATTTGATTTATGAATGTTTCAATTAATATTTCACAATTACAAAGTAAGAGGTTACCATTAGAATTGATTTTGATTCGATTTATGAATGTTTCAATTAATATTTCACATTCACACAAGAGGTTACCACTTTTAATCAATATATTTATGAATGGGGCTGAATGATTTGTTCAAATTCCGAAGTGACTGGAGCATAAAACATTATCAAAGAACGTTCCATTAATCAATTTGCAGCGAGAGCAGTTCCGCAGAGGAGAGCGCTTGACCTAAAAACCTTGGTGCCCTTGACTTTTTGCAGTGTGCATCTTCGAAGGTTGACAGTAGCCGTGAAGACCTCGATCTAATTCAGGATGTGTCTGAAAAATACTCCGGAGACAAGAGAAAGGACGTGCCAATGCCAAGCCGCTTGTCACGCGACTGATAATTGTCTCTAATCGGCTTGCATCGCTACAATGTTGTTCAGTGAATTAGTGACACAAACTCAGATGCGATGTTTTCAATCAGGATGGACGGATGTGTGTTCGCAACAAATCGTTTTCTGCCGGAATAATTTCAAGGACCTGGTTGAGTAACGAGAGCTGAGACAGCACCGCTTGTTTGGGAATTTCCTAGTAGCTAGCTGCTCATGTCATAGCTGCATGCTAATGTCATTTTAGTGTAGAATAGTTTGCTTCAAGACTAATGACTTTATAAACTAATGACTTTGTTTAGGAATTTGCTAGTAGCTAGCTAATCCTATAGCTGCAGAGCTCATGTCATAGCTGCATGCTAATGCCATTTTAGTGTAGAATAGACAGTTATAAACTCATGAAGTTATTTTGTTAAATGATACCGACTTGATGTTATCGATATTAAATTACATAATGTATCAATTATTCCATATGGCAGTGTAGTAATTAAATTTCAATTCCAATTCTTTGTAGATCCTAGTTGCAAAAACCTATTGAGCAATGTATCTCGTAGAAATTATAGCCGTTTAATTGATAGCCTAGTACATTATAATATTTTAATATAGCTCATTTTCTCACAATAAGCTTCGGTGAGCTTCGGTGAGAACACAATGACGTGTGAGGATCTTGAATCTTTGGATCTTTGGATCTTTGGATCTTTGGATCTTAGAATCCGTCCCTTCAGAAACATAGCTCATTTAGAAAATGTTAAATGTACTTTTGATATGATTATTGTTGATGTAATGTAATACGATTCACACTGATCTGGATAAATAAATTTGAATTTGAACAAGATAGACTATTTGACAATGCAGCGTTCTAAACCTTTACTCAATGATCGCAATTGAAAACTTTCTTGATAATATACCATCTAAACTGAGGGTGAAGGGTCAATTGAACCAATCAATATCCTATTGAATTGAACCGCCGTTAGATGACGTCATTTCACGGAGCTCGATAGAGTTCTTGTTTGCAATGGTTATGTTAGATGACGTAATTTTAGGACGGTTTCATTTTGGTAATACTTGCTTGTATCAATTTCAAAAAAGTTAAAACATATCAATTCGAAATTCATAAGTAACATCAATAATTACCAACCAGATTTAGTAACTTGTATTATCAAATGTGAAGTCTTCTTTTAGTTTGCATCAAAATTCGGATTCTTCAGATAAACAACAGAGTTTATTTCAAGGTAAAGAAAATCTTCAGATGAATGTCAAATGAGAGTCTATACTTACCCATACGATGACTTTTCAAAAAGGATTTATAAGAAATACATGGCTAAATATTTCTAAAGCACTTGTATGAATGCATTTCCTCATATCCACATCAGGAAATAACATTCAGAGGCTATACCTTATTGAGAATAAACTTAATAAAAAAGCTATATTTGCATGAAAACGTTTTACTTGGTTACTGGAATAAGGAAAATTTCCAGATATACTTCATAAAAAAGCTATATTTGGATGAAAATGCTTCACTCCGTCACTGGAATGAGGAAGATTTCTAAGAAAACGCTAGTAGACTCTTATTAGGAAGCAAAATTGTTTTAATATAGAAAATAACGTCTGATACCAGTGCTTGATATTTCTCGAATTTGAGAATTCCCAGGATAGCTCTCCTCGAAATTATGTTGGAAAACAACACTAAAATAGTATCTACATAAATTTATCATTGAGGAGAGCTATCTTTTATATTTAGCTTTTTCTAGAATGAAACAACCAAAAAAGCCGGTTGAGACCACTCGAGCCACTTGAGACCACTCTAACCTGCCGGCTAGATTTCTCATAAACAATCGATTAACTACCTAGAAATGCTCATTTGACAATAACTATGAGTTCAACAATTGACCACATAAATAATGAAGTATTTGGTTTGATTCAGCTTCCCATGGATTATTATCATTGTTGAACTCATAGTTATTGTCAAATGAGCAGTTCTAGGTAGTTAATTGATTAATTGTTTATGAGAAATATAGCTGGCAGGCTTGCTTTACTGGTCTCAACCGGCTTTTTTGGATGTTTCATTCTAGAAAAAGCTGCAAAAACTATTTGAGCGTAATTTTGGTAAATTTACGAAACCCACTTCCAAGCTTCAACTGTGTACCACGTTTAAAATTTCTGAAAAATATGAAAAAGATGGTAAAACGTTAATAGTGTTGAAAATGTAAGTCTTTTGTATATCTTAAGTATAGTTTTCAAATTTGTTCTCAAGATTTGTCTAGATTAGATAAAGGAAAATACCTGCCAAATAAGAGTGATTTTATTCTCGAAAAAAAACCATTCCAATCTAGAGCAAAATATCATAATGATAAAAAGCCAGTTATGATTCAGGTGATGTCAATTTTGAATTCTGCTATTTTTCATATCATCGTTATTTTTTAAAGAGTAGTATGTGAATAGAAGTCACTCATTTGACAAAATATTGGACGAGTTTTTCAATAAACTCTCATCTTTTCATCCTAACAGAGCCCAAATTAAAAGAGTTTCTCCCTTGAATTCATTTTCGTGAAGGAGAGTTGGAATATGAATGTCAAAATATCGATATCCAAGTATATTATTTTAAGCGGGATAAGGTTAATACGGTACTGGTGTCACCCCATACAAAAAATACAATTCTCTCATCCATTAGTAAAGATTGAAACAGAGTCTGGGTGAATACTTTGACAAGAAAAAATGTGAAATGAAAGTTTTTCATACAAGAGTGAGTGAGATCGGACAACCCCAAGCTGAATGCGACTAGTAATCTCCTGATATGAGTTGAAAAATATTTTCATCACTCTCTATCAAATAAAACATCTAGATTGACCTGATCAAACAAAAGATATGCATAGCAAGGATTGGTTTGTTACATAGTGTATGTCTAGTGTGTCATAAGCTTGAATTCCACTCTTTGATTTGTATATTTTATATAGTATGTTAGTTATGTACATGTTCGGGATGCAAGCAGGTTGAAGTCAGCTCTTCAATTTGTCTTTCTTCAATCCACGGAATTTAATTGATGAAATTTGATAAAAATAGCAATTATGATCGAACTACTGAGTCTGCCATACAACGCAAAAACTCGATGCTACACTTTCTTCCCTCAGGCTGGATGATGGGAAAATCTGAAATCTATAATTATTATCATTATGGGTTTACGGATGATATTGGAATCACACCACGTAGCTTGCAGAGAGGTCGACTAGCATTCTAATGATTTGGGAAGTTTGATAAGTTGGCTTCTCCGACAAGAAATCAGAGATGACTATTTCATCTAAGGAAATCACCAGTGTAAATCTAGAGGTCTTTCTATAGGAAACAATAGTTGAAAAACGGATAATATTGGAGGTTGACTAGCATTCTAATGATTTGGGAAGTTTGATAAGTTGGCTTCTTCGACAAGAAATCAGAGATGACTATTCCATCCAAGGAAATCACCAGTGTAAATCTAAAGGTCTTTCTATGGAAAACAATTGTTGAAAAAGTTTTGTTTTTTTGGAGGTTTGAACATCACGTTTGCTCAATTTGAAATAGATTGTGTCGAGAATGACAGCTCTATCAATGTGCAATCCTACGAGAAAACCCCTCTTTTTTGTGTGTGTGAGTTTTCAGCTACTGAAAATGGAGTTTTTCAGTCAGTTGTGAAGCTGACAAGGATGAAACAATGTACTTGGAAAGGATCATCAAATGCACTCCTGAAGGGTGTAAGATATAGGATGGTGTGTGATTGACACATTGACAGGTGGTTTGATTGATTGAATAAGATCCACTATTACAGACACACCTGGCTTCAGCTAGCCATAGTCTTCGATCAGGCTATTCGTTTCAGGATGCCTGAGAATGGAATCATTTTGTTACGCAATCATTACGCTGATCAAATAATTAATAATTATAATCCGAATAATTGATTTTTAGAAAACTTTGAATATTCCATCCCATGAACCACCTATTGTCTTCATAATAAAGCTGGAAGTTCTTTTTCTATGAAATTTCATAAATAAAAACATTATCTTGCTTTAGTTTTCTCCAAAAGTTGTGTTATGATCAATATTCAGGAAGACACTTAATTTAAGTTTCAACTAACTCGTTCAACTGCAACATTTCAATTAAAAACTACTAAGAAAATATTCTGGACTTTACCCTATCTTTCAACAACGTTTTCACACTGTGATTCACAAAGCATACATGATTAAACAATGAATTATAATATTTCATATATAAAAATAATAAAATAATAATTTAAAATGAAGATAACAATGAAAATAATGTTTCATACATAAAATTATATTTTTGTTCTAAGCTAAATGGTTTCACTCATTATAACCGTTTATTGAGAACGATGGATAAATTAAAACTTCAATTCCGCAAGATTTCTTGATCGATGAAAATAAACATGAATAAATATTCAGGGATAGAGAGTTTTTGAAATAGGCAAAAGATGATGGCGGTAAAAGATACTAAAATTTAACATTATTTAATCGTTTATTAACATAAAGCTGAATAGATTAAGACTTTGATAGCGCAAGACTTCTTGGTCGATGAAATGAACATAAATAAACTCATTGTTTGAGTGGTTTTTGAATTAGGCAAAAGTTTCTCACATTTAATCGATTATTCAACAAAGGATAGTACAGCTGGCTGCTGAACAAAAGTGAAGTTAAGAGATGAAGGAGAAAAAATTAATTATTTTTAAATGATCATTTTACAGGTATATTCATTATACCTGTATATTGTCCAAAGAAAAACACCGCCATTCTACCAATGATTTCAGATATATTTTCCAATCAATTTTCCAACATCACTGACGAATTCCTCGTATCAGCAGCAAGCTGACTTCTATCAGGGATAATTGACAAACGTGATGCACCTAATCCAGTCGAAAAACCGTTGTCAGCTGTTGAATACAGCCAACAAAACTGCCAGTATTTATAATCGCTAGGTATTATTGGAAAGTAACCGAACTTTTGCCACCAAATGGCTCCTAGGCATCCTAGAAATATGAGGATGAGAGGAAAATGTAGGCGGAACCTTCTTCTTTCAGGCGTGATTTCGCTCAGTACGGTGCGAGCAGTGGTTGAGTCTACATCGCCGTCCGCGCAATGGCCTTTTTAGCGGTGTGTTACGTTTTTCAAGTGGTAACAAAAGATTGATCAACGTTATGCGATCAAATTATGGGTCAAGCTCGAAAAGACGTTCACCTAGACCCACGAAATGTTCAAGGATGCCTTCGGAGATGATGTTATGTCCCGAACCCAGATTTATAAGGGGCACAAGGCATTCAAGGAAGGCCGGGAGGACGCCGATGACGAACCTCGCTCTGGGAGGCGTTCAAGATCAACAACAGTTGAAAACATCGGCCGAGTTCGTGATTTCTCGAGCCTGGACCGTCAAACAACACTCCAGGAGATTAGTGAAGAAGACAATTACAAAGGATTCCTCAAAATTCTCCAGAAACGCTTTTCTCGGTGCCGGCCCGCTCTTGTTGAAAAATGGACGCTTCATCATGACAACACGCCAGCCCACACTGCGTTCGTCTGCATGTCCTATCTGGCCAAGCATGGCATCCCAGTGCTTCCACAACCCCCATACAGTCGAGATGTGTCTCCACCAGACTTTTTTTTGTTCCCCCACATCAAAAGGCACCTGAAGGGAAGGCGGATTGAGTCAATTGAAGCGATACAGGAGAGTGTAACCAATGAACTAAAAGACATTCCGTAGATCGAGTACAGAAATTGTTTCCAACGGCCGGATGACCGCTACCGGCGGTGTATCGATGCCCAAGGGATGTATTTTGAAGAGTTTCAAGAGTTTTTGTACGAGAGTTGAATAAAACTGTTGTTCCAGCAAAAGTTCGGTTACTTTTCAATAACACCATGTAGCTTAACACAAGCAAGGTTCAAATCCTCTACTCTAAACAATGAACCATTGACTTTTATCCAGAGTTTTCCTTGTTCATTAGAATAAGAAAAAATCTTTTTCAAGGAAAGCTTTCTAAAAATGTTATCCCTTGTTGAGTCCCACTAATAATAATCCGGATCGATCAAAGTAAAGTAAAACTATCTCAAAGTAAATTTGATCCATATTAGGGAAAGATTAAGTTCCATGTTTTAGGAAATGATTTAATGATTCAGTACAGGAAGTTTTCCCAAACACAATAAAACTTTATTGTTACCTTGAAACAAATTGTCTTGGGTTCTATTGAAATTGTAACCGAGATTATTTCACAGAATTAATATTGAATAAAATATATTAATTAATAAAAATAATTCAAGTTGAGCTACTCCAAATACTGTAAAGCTTATTTTGTAGGGTCACTATTTGTTTAAAAAAAAAATCAGAATAAATCCTCAACATAAATCTAGATCAATGAAATGTATAGCCTATCGGTTGTGTATGACAGTTCAATATAGATGAATTGTTTAGTATCACAATATTAAAAAAAGATGAAATTATGAATTGAAATGAATGCATGTTGAAATTAATGAGACTAACAGAGATTGCTGGAAAGAAAAACAAATTGTTAATTTCCATCATTATTGATCTTCAAATATTTCTATTTTGATTTCCTTATTCACCCACACATACAATTACGAATCTAATTATGAGCAAATACTACCAATCAATTATTTATTCATTTATTTATTTATTCACTACCAATCAAACACATGCAGCTACTTGAAAATTAATAACAATCCCATGTAATAATAACGTTTTTTCATCGAAGCCAATCAAATAAACAAGGAAAATTTTTTTCATACGGGAAAGTTTTAGAGAGATATTATAACATCATAACAGTCGTACTAAATGAGTTTTTATTGCTCCACCATCATTTTGAAAGTGGACAACCCTACAGGTAATTAGAATCAACATTATTATACCGGGTGATTCAAAAAGAATACCACAACTTTAAAAAATTGTATGTTGTGAAAGAAACATCATAGAACCTTCTGTTTTACATCTTTACACAGAGTATTTAAAGAAGTTTTTTTCACTCACAAACAAATTCAGAGATGTTCCATATATGACCCCTCCAGACACTCGAGCAATATCAATCCAAAACCTCCCTCAAACTTGCTCCACACTATCTGTAGCATGTCAGGCGTAACGGTTTGGTGAGCTGCTGTTATTTCTTGTTTCAAATCATCAATATCCATCCACCATTTATGATTTGAAACAATAAATAACAGCAGCTTACCCAACTGTTACGCCTGATATGCTACAGAGAGTGTGGAACGAGTTTGAGGGATGTTTTGGGTTGATATTGCTCGAGTGTCTGGAGGGTGTCATATTGAACATCTCTGAACTTGTTTGTGAGTGAAAAAAACTTCTTTAAATACTCTTTGTAATGAAGTATAACAGACGGTTCTATTATGTTTCTTTCATTAAATACACATTTTTAAAGTTGTGGTATTCTTTTTGAATCACTCTGTATTTCATGATAAAATCAGAGGAATTATTATAATACAATAAATTTAGACCTTTGTCTTTATACTGGCCGATTTTTTTATGCTACTCCTCATATTTATTCATGCTCATCAATAATATTGATTCTATTTTAAAATGTTAATCTTATAATTCATTATTGTTTCTCTCTTTTCATCTAATATATCTTTTTCAATCCAATTTTTTTGAAGGATATTCATCCATGTATGGATCGATGCAACAATAAATATTATTGTACATAATAATTTCGTATGGTTTTTATCGGTGGGGAGACCCTTATGGGCAGGTCCCAAAGTTAGAAGAGGTTTCTCTAGCAACCTTGGGCAGGTCCCACCTAGCCTTATTTTTGCAATGGTCACCCATCCAAGAACGGTCTCGAGTGTTCGTGACGTATCATCATGATCACTCAGCAACCGCTCTCACCGAGCAAACAAACACAGCCATTTTGTTTTGTATTTTTGATCGTCAAATAGTCACTCCTGAATCTGCATTCATGATCTTTATATCGGAATAAGTCATTGGAGAAATAACTTAGTCACTTATTGAATGCCTATCAAATTCAATCATCGAATCCCATCAAATTTCAAAGCTCTAAGCTCTAAATGGAAAAGCAAATAAGTTTCTAGCTTAAGCTATTTTGTTAGAATAAATCCGTACTGTTAAAATCCGACAATTTATCGCTTTGAATAGGTAGATAACAAGGTAGCCTAATAACCCACGATGAGTTTCAGTTCTCCAAGAAGCTCAATTCAGTATTTTGCGTCGACTCTTAGTAGCGCTAATTATGTGATGAGATTATCTCAACTGAAAAAATAAACCAGCTTCCGTCATCGCCAAGGTTAATGATCATCCGCTTTTTCCTTTCTTTCTCTTCGACAAATGATGAATTTGTTTTCTTCCACTTCTAAAATCTTTCTTTTCTTAAATCTCATAATTGAGCAGTAGTGAATCAGAACATTATAGCGATGCAGGAAATGGCAATCACTGCGAACTTCATAATCAGCGACAAAATAATGGTTGCTGCAATGCAATGGAAGACTCTCATAGAGCAATCTAAATTTGAAACTCCAGGTTTGACTTCATTATCAGATCTGGAGTTGATTAAATTCAAACTGGAGTTTCTCATCTGTTATCAGATTTGAAACTCCTGACTGGAGTTTATTTTCAGATTTGGAGTTTATCAAATTTAAACTTGAGCTTCTATCTATTATCAGATCCGAGACCGGAGGCTGGGGATTTGAAACCATGGACTGGAATCTAAGACAAGCTGGGATATTGGTTAGTGGAGAATTTAGGTTACTCAAGGTATCGTAAAATAAAATAATTGTCCCTAATTAAAACATATTTATAAGATCTCATAATTATCATACAACAGTATTGGAATTTGTAATGCTCTATTATCATACCAAACCCCATAATAAGTCACAATATTCATTGATGTTCAGTGATAGCAATACAGCGCAAGCCGTAACTCTTTGAGAATACCTCTACGAGTTGTTTCTTGTAGAACTATATGTGAACTTATCGAAATGAGGATTTGAGCCCCAACGAAATTTTCCGGAAATGCTTTATAACTAAGATGATGGTGGCAGAAAAATCAAGCAGAGTTATCCAAAAGTTCACAATGTTTTAAAATTTTGATGGCAATTATGATAGTTGATTTTCATGTGTACCTCAGGGAAACCAGTTAGAAGTTTGCAATTTCAGAGAGATTCGAACCAAGTTTAGGTACATGAAGTTAGGTCCATGGTCCGTGAAGTAAGGTCCATGGTCCATGAAGTTAGGTCCATGGTCCATGAAGTTAGGTCCATGATCCATGAAGTTAGGTCTAGTTAGGTCCATGAGTAATTTGAACCTAGTTATTTGAGAAACTTTGAAAGATAAACTTTGAACGTGATACCCAAGAATGCCACTGGCAATTATTTATGAAATTGTGAATTTGTAGAAAAATCCGCCATCTTTCTTCATCTTTGTTTTTTAAGCAGAGCAATGCCAGTACTTCACAGGATTATTCCCTTCGTTTTGATGAGTTCAACAACAGCTAGGTTGATTGATTAATTTTATTGAAATTCAGTTCGTGATTGATTAAGTGATTAATTTTGTTGAAATCAATGACTTGTGTAATCCATTTCATTCGATTTTCAATAACTATTGCTGGAGGAGACTCTGTAGAGAGTATAGAATTACATTAAAAATTTAATTTGGGTAGTACACCCCTCTCGGGCTTTGGCCCAGAGGTGCGCATTTTATTTTGCACTTATATTATTTTGTTACTTTTAGTATCATTTGTTTTTGTAATTGAATTTTAATGCTGTAGCTGTACCACTGTATAATATTCATTGTAAACTGTTGTGCAAAATAAATAAATTTTGAATTTGAATTTCAATTTATCACAGAGAAATTAAATTCTAGGTTTAATTCTTATTTGCTCTCAAATATGGTGCTAGGTTGGAAAAGGTGCTCCTAAATTAGAATAAATCGTTGTTGATGATATTCTGTTATCCTATAAAGATGCCATTCTTTTATGAGGATACCTGATGGAGGAACACATGAAATTGGATTCTTAGCTTAAGAATTCTTAAGATTCTTATCCTAAATTGGATTCTTTGAGTTTAAGTTTATAGAAATCACATCGATTTCTTGCGGATATTCCCAAACATTGATGTTAATTAGATACAATATTTGGAATGATAACTTCAGGCTTGAGAACGAGACAGGTAAAGAGAAAAAGAGCAGTGGCGTAAGTATAGAAAAGGAAAAATGAATCGGAAAAGAGGAAAATATGTCGAAAGATCAATGGAGAGAGAAAGAGAGATGAAATAATGAAGTAAAGAGTAGACAGAACAAAATTCTCCGGTACCTCATCATACCGGAACGATCAAATTTCATTGGATTGAGAACTCCCACATTCTGTCAGCTTGAGAAGATTAAGGAAAGACACATTGGAAACTGATGGAAACTTATTTTTCCATCTTTATCCTCACAACAATATTTCCCAACATTTTCTTGTCAGTGCACGTCAATTCAGGGTACATCAGTTCCATTTCTTTGAAATTCTCAAGCTTCTTTCTACAATTTGTCTACTATCCTCTTTCTCCCAAATAAATAAATATATTTTTTTATAATAATGAGCATCTCTTCTCTTCTTGGAAGTGGATAAACAAAATGATCATTTATCAAAATTCGAGAGATATGTCCTGAAGTATTGCTTGATAGCTTCTCAGATAATAAAGATACAGTACTCACTGAAAATGAGTATCTAAAGACTTCATCCTGCCTTTAAACTGTCGAATATTTTCAAAATCAAAAAAGCTAGAACCGGATAGAGTAATCATATTCATGTGAAATGACAAAAAGTATCAATCTATAATATGGTTCCTCATAAGAGGAATGTATTTGTATGTTTTCAATTATTATCAATCACACAAACATATCACAGTCGTTCTTGAGAGTAAAGCCTCTTACTTGGGACCAGAAATGGTAGTTCCTTCCAGTTAGGGAGCAAATATGATACAATTTATCTTTATTGATTTCCTCCATCAATATATAAACTCTGGCGAGTCCTCAGACGTTTATATTCTCTGTCTCTAATATGTTCTCTGACGTTTACTCTACTATTGTAGAGTATTGTGCCTTGATGGGATGAAGTGTTTGGGGATAAACAGAGCTATTATGCTAATATTAAATTGAATGGAACACAACGTTTATTAGCTAATGAACTACTTATCTCAATGTTTGTTGAATGCTGATTATCATCACCATTTCAACCGATCATAAGTATTGGTTTGTGACTATCGCCACTTATTGTTATTTTCTAGCCCCAGTTGTACAAAGGTTTGTTGAGCCCCAAATCTACAATATTGAAAATGTTAATTCTCATGATTAATTGAAGATTAACTTTAATCCACTTTTGTGCAGCCGGCCCTTAGACAACGAATATATTTCCAATGCATCATTTTCAATGAATTCCATACTATTGCGCTTTCTATAAAAAGTTTTATTTCCTGCTTTTCATTCAGTATTCATATTGTAAGTTGAGAGCAGTGGCGAAGCGTGGTATACTTATTTGGTCATCGCCCATAGGAAATATACCCGGCGATGACCAAATAAGTATACCACGCTTCGCCACTACATAGTTGAGAGGTGGATCAATCTCATTTCTGATTCAACTCTCCAACTGAATCCATTACTCCATCGTAGATTATAAATTCATTTATTTAGCTATCTATTTATGAACAAATAAATAATCCAAATAGGATAAATCAAAATGAATGCGAGTATCAGTTTAACATTGTATTGTTTGAATCCATACATTCTTCCACTAACTTAGCCTTCACGATACTAAGCAAAGACGGTTTATTATCCGGAAGTGAATTCAGCCTCCTGCCGGCTTATTTCCGGTTTCTTCCAACAAACTTGACTCTTCTCTTTCTCCTCTTTCTGTACTGCCTCCGACTTTTAAGTTTCAAGAATTTCCCCGCTATGATCTGGTTATTCTGTGAAGCCCACATTCACTTCGCGCCAACTCTGCTCTCGCTGCATTCACATGATAATGGACAAAGAAAACAGTTCAGCAGATCTGAATTCTCATAAACACGTGACAGAGCGTATCATTTCTAAACATCTCATATGGAAAGCAGAGTCTAGAACATTTATGAAAATTGGATCTCGGAATTATTTCCTATAAAACTTATTCAAATCAGCCCATTCGAACAGATTCTTTATGACTAATATCAAAGTATCAACAAAACTCGAAAATTAAAATCACTCAATTATAATAAAACATCATTTTGTCTAATAATGATGAAACCAAAGACAATTAGAATACTAATAGTTTCCTATCGTCTTTGGTGAAACCTTAATTAAACCTGAATATTAAAACCTATTGGCTTAAGTCATATCAACTACTTTATGAGATAGATGAAGAGATAATGCTGCTAGGTAACTGGGCTTCGAAAAAATGACTAAGTCATGGACTTCAAAATATGCAATCAACAATTTTCTCATAATTTATTAGATTGACAGTCCTATAAATTCAATTATAGAATTAACTGTTCCAGACTGCTCTCAAACATTGTCGTCTATATTATATTGTATAGATACTGTATACAGTATAGAGACTGTATACTCTACATTATATTATAGTGACGGCAATGTCTCAATGCATAAGAAGCATCAGTCGTAACATGATTGTAATTCATAAGTCTTTCGATAATGAGCTTTTTGTATCGAGCTCTTTATTTGAAATATCCAGAGAAGTAAGTGTTGGAACAATCATGTTATTGTTCATGATGAATAAACTATATTCATCACTATTATAAAATATTTATAAAAATAAATATTTTTATTCCGATACAAGATACTGCGAGGGAGGAGATCCTATTTGATACAAAACCTTTACTCCTTGACAGCATAAACTTTTAAAAAGAGCTCAAAATTCCAAAAATTCAGAATGATCATATCAGAAATCCTTCAAACCCCTCAAACGTAATCACCATACTGTAGTGCAAAACAATAATTGCATCAAGACTAGTATTCTAGATGACTGATCTCGATTGCTGAAAACTTTTACTCCTTGACAGCGTAGGTCTTCAAGGAGCTCCGAAATATCCAAAATCCAGAAAAATCATATCAGAAATACATTGAAAACCTCTCAAACACAATTACTGTACAAAATCTCTCAAATGTAATAATTACGTTAATCCAAAACAAGAAATGCATCAAGACTAGTATTCTAGCTGACTGACTTCGACGGCTGATTAAGTCTCTCCGATGCAGTACAGCAGATTATGTCCAATTTGAAGCAGTGTACTAATAATCTGCCACATTAAGGCTGAGTTCGATACTGTGTTAGTGCCAATCTCGGCCATAATGGAACTAGGTGCACTGCATTATCACAAATGTAGTCCGACTTGAGCTCTGATGCCGTGCTAATAGATTTGGATGAATCAATGTTGCGTCATTGGGAAACTATGGTCACTAATGGAATACTATTCGAAATCAGAACTGATGCAGACAATCACTTATTGTTTGCGGACAATAAAAGTTACACTTGATTTATGATGATTATGAACAGTAGCTCTATCAAATTAAATGGAGAGATCTTGCACACCTCTGGGCGTCTTCCTTCGTCAAAGCATAGTTTTATTTTTATATAGTTTTATTCAATCAAACAAATTAAGTGTTATGAACAACAAAAATCAAAACAACGAAACTGCAACGAGACAAAATTAGTCCCCTGATCACTCAGTCACAATTACTATTGAAACCTGTTTATAAAACTGTTTATTAAAATATACATGGAAAATATATCCTCAGCAGTATGTGGGAAACGTTGACCAATGTTTCTGGGGAACCTTTCGGTTACCCAATCAATACAACTGGGAAACCCAAAACCTGATGTTGAGGTTGTGGTTAGGTACTATCGGAAAAATTCCAGAAATGAAGAAAAACCTCAGTTTTACCAATCAATTTCTATTCACTGAAGGTTTTAGAGGAGTTGATAACAACTCTCATCTGTCAACTTTTCGCTCACCAGGGAAGTCAAATTCTACATCCTATATATGCTACTATTGTTCATATAAGTCCTATTGTCCTTACTGTTAATGAAGGAGGAACCTATAACGGAGTTCATGTTCGAATAACTCATGGAAATTAATATTCTTCTATGATAAAAAAACAATTCTGAATTCAGGAACTTCAGTATTCTTCCATGTGATTGGAAATTAAGACGAGAAGTTATCCTAGTTCAATTAATTCTAATCCGTGGCGAAGCGTGGTATACTTATTTGGTCACCGGGTATATTTTCTATAGGTACTATTTCTAATATTATTCATGCAGTTCCATTTTCAAAGACTTCACGTGTGATAAGCTGGTAGGCTCAGGTAAAAAGAAACACAAACAGCTGTCCTTGTTTAAATATTGTCAATAGGGAAATAATTATTATCATCAATACATAACTTCTCATGGTTTTCCACTCCCTTTAATTTTATCAATTACAAATGAAAGAATAAATAAATAGAGCAGAATATGTGAAATTGATGAGAAGGAAACTTACAGGCCTTAGAGGCTTGGCAGCTCTACACCCTCCTTCAATACAGTAATGGACATTGTGTAAAATATTATATGAGTACATTGTGTAATATTTACATTCATTTATACGTATATTTCTTGTTAATTAAACGTACTACACATATTTTGGTAATTTACTGTTAACGGGAAAAATATCGAACAATTTTGTCGATGTATCGATACGGTATTACTGTTTTGATATATTAATAACAAGGAGAGGAAATATAATATTATAAATATCAGCCGCTGGCAACTAAGATAAATAAATTGGTGAAAAAAATATTCACTGAAATTCGATGAAAAAAATTGTTTGGTATTAATGAACCTTGCCGGTAACAGGAAAGTACCCATGTTTTTATCAAGAGAATAATTGAAGATACAAAATTTTATATAGAATCTTTTCAGTTTTGTGATTTTTAGAGTTGATGTTCAACTTAATGAAAAATTGTCAATGGTATAGGGAAATTGTTTAATTTCTACAAGAAGAATTTTGTGGTAAATAAAGAATTTCTTTAAAAATTTCTAATTTCTAATGATTTCTTCTAATTTCTTTCTAGAGTATTTGAATTGTTTCAATTCTTTTATACTAGTTATCTCAATAACTAGTATAATAACCTAATTCGTTACTATATTTAAGAGATATCTCACCATACTCTCTATCACTTACACTACTTTTAACCAATCCCACTCGCTTGTACTTATTGAGCCTTAGCTTATATGGAATAGGAATCAAGATGGATAATATGGAAGCGAGCACTGGCGTGAAATTTAGAAGATAGAGATGAGATCCTGTGTGGATCTCTTACAAAGAAAGAGCAGAAAAGTTAATCTAATCCAGCAATGTCCGATGCTTCCACTTCAATAGCAGCTGAGATGGGCTGAAAAAGCGGGAATTTTCGAGTACGCCCATTATCATCTGTTATCATATCCAGCTTCATAGCATTATCCAGTGAACGACGCTATGGAAACTCCTTTTTATCGGCCTCGAATTGCATCCTTTCTGAGCTTCATTCACCACCTCTCCAATTATTCGTCTTCTTTCCACACTGAAATGTGATCACTATCTGGTGGGGCTTCAATAATATGAACCCAAAATCTTCACGGTGTATGATGATAAGAAATAAATGTAGACGAGTGAGTTGCGGTAGGACATTTGATATTACATCCTTGATCTTTCACTGAAAACAAAGCTGCGGGTTATGAGTCAAGTGCAAGATCTGCAGGGAAATTACGTCAAGTCGAACCTACTAATCGGTTATATATGACATAAATATGAAGGTGGATTCATAATTATAATAAGATGCATTTAATTTGACACTTGGCATTAGATGGATAAATAGATAGATAGAGAGATATCATTTCTTGACGTTGCTGATGACCGTAGAGTACGATATCGAATAAATAATACCTCTCTATCTATCTATGTAATTCCAAGCGTCAAAGAACATGAATCTGATTATATAGTATTATACTATCTTATTAGTGACTATAATTGGTTATGTTGGTGAAGTGGAACAACCCTATTCGGGTTCCCAATTATCCATACGCTACCAAATAAAATATGTTGGAAGTTAGAATTTCACAATCACATACTCATTACTGAATCGAGAGCACATTTCATATATTGTAGTCATATCAATTCATCAGTGGCGCACCAAGGGGGTTTTAGGGGTTAAAACCCCCCACAGACAAAAAATGTTATTGAGAAAGAAATACTGTGTGCGCCACTATAATTCATGACATGATTCATCACAATAATTGAGATCATAATTTGTGGTTGAATATGTGATTGTGAAGACGTCTTCTCTATTTATTGTATTATTGTTTTTGTATTTTCAATCGATTATTTCCGTGGCGCCCTTTCCTGCAGAAATTTATAAAATCTTGTGGATAAGCTTCTAGTGACTTTGAACTATGTATTTATTTGATTATTGGTACTCTGCCCACTTTTTGCAAGTATAATATTATTCTCTGTGAACAAAGGCAGTCGTTTTTTTATGAAGGAAATAGGATCTATACTCCTACACTCATTCAGCAGTGAAACGATTATTTATTTGAGATCGGAACCTTCTCACATTAAAGTGCAGAGCAGTATCATGAGTCAGTGCAGAAAACCCACTGTACTCTAGAACCAATAGATCTGTAGCTGTAACTGAACTATTCAGTTTCTTTTCTTCGTTTAGAGGTTTTAAAACTCAACCTTGACAACAAATAGACATTCCATGTACTGTAATTTGTCAAAACATTCATCCAGAACTTGCAGATTTGTGAAGAATAACATGATTCTAAGAAGATGAGAATAAAAAATAAGAACTTTACTTTTGGAGACAGTTTTAATTCGATTATGGGTTGCACTGAGCGAAATCGATTTTATTTTAGATATGATCATTTGATTCAAAATAGTTGATGGTGCAACCCAGCATGAGTTATTATTCATTAAAGGTCAAATGAGCTGAAGAGTGATTTTCAGTAACAAAGAAACAAATTAAAAGCCTATTTAATTCGTTAAAGAAATGTAGGGTTAATATCGCATTCAAACATTATATTGGGTGAATAATAGAGGATAAATATAGACTACTAATGGTTGAACAATATATACATATTTGATATGGTTGTAGTTTGGAGCCAAACTGGGGTCCATAACTAACTCGTAATTATTCTAAATAACAACAGGAATAACATGATTAACGTTGTACTTTACAAACCTCGTAATATGCTTGCTTTTGCTGAACGCATTAACCAAATTGCTTTAGGAATTATATCCCAGTATTATTCCTCTTGTTCTGCTGTTAATAGATCACGTTAGATTAATGCGTTGTGGGTTACTGTTAAGACGCTGTTAAACGCTTAATGATTGCTCCACCAAAGGTGGGAGAAGCTCTTATTTCACAGTCAAATAGTACAATCATCTAATTACTTTAATAGGAGAATAGATCTCAAGCCGTGTTAAACATTTCATTAGACACAGTCATTGTGCTTGGTTTTCAGAGTGTACCACTAATACAGGTACTGTATATCATCATAAGAGACAAATATTTTCACAATATAATGGAACATATTTCATTAAAATTATGGGGAAACAGAGAAAACTCAACTGATACATCAGGAATATTATAAGTGATAGGCTAATGAAGAATCTGAACACTGGATAAAAATGGCAACAGATATCCGGCTCCATCACCTAGGAATCAGTTCGTTATAAAACACAATGAAATTTTACCATGATGTCCAACATGAGAAAACTATTGTAATAACTTTATACAACTTGAAACATTTATTTTTTCCATGTTTCTCATCACGACTAGTGTATTCTCAATTTCTTCAGTAAGTATCTTTGGAATGATATGACTGTATATCATATAAGATAAGTACATCTTTTTTTTTTCTTTTTTTTCTGAGGATGATGCCCACATGAGCTCTAGGCTTGTGCGTGGGTAATGAGTGGGGTGATGATGAGATATGACGACTACTTTTTTAGACAGTCGGGACCGACGGCTTAAGACTCCTCCGAAAGACGGGAGTGGCCGTATTTGTCATAAAATCCTTCCGTCAACCAGGCTCGAACCCTGGCCCAATGGATTTTATCTGACTGCTGATAACTTAATCAGTCTGACGCCTTAGCCGCCTCGGCTACGAACCACTCCAAATTCATCTGGAATGATATGTTTAGTCACACACTGAAACAAAAACAGACTCATACAGTATTTTGGGTAGTAAGTTTCTTCCGAGGAGTTTGGTAAGTTGGTAACGATAAGTTTGGGCCCATCCGATTGGAAATACCTTGGATTATTTTGTCATTCATTTGATTATTGACAATATTCATTTTTATATGGGAAAAGACAACAGGCATCCACCCTGAACGTCTTTTATCCAAAATTAAGATAAATTCAGAGGTTATGTTCATGATTCATTTCATTGAAAATCTGAGTTCAAAAATACAAGCTCTTAAAATTCTGAACTTCAAGGTACAAACATTCAAGGTACAAACGTTCAAGGAACTTCAATTCAGAACATCACAAAGCAAAATTATCCTGAAACTAATAGTTATTAAAAAAAATACAATATTTGTGTTGGGCTTATTGATGATAGACACAATAATAATCATAGACTGGAAATGATACTAGTAGCTGAAACATTCCAAATGAACACCAGAGATTTCAAATGCATCTCTGTTCAATTATCGATCATAATTATTAACAGATTTCCGGACTGAGGAACCCAAGCTTGGTTGAATTGTCTCCTTTGAAAATTGCCGAGACGTTACAAATTCAGCCAAAGCATAGCTGCAAAGTAAAAATGGCCATTGTAGCCTACTCATCGCTCGACTCAAAGTACATAAAGTCTTGTTAGTGGAAAGGTTTGCTCAAGAACAGACCCAATCAGAGGATATTGAAATATTCAGAGGGATTCTTGTTACAAAGTTTGGTTCGCTCTTAGCTACAGCTTAGTTGAAAACAAGTTAGTCTGTCAAGTTTCATAAAGGTATCGTAGGCAGCTCAGAGATGAAAGCTTCAAAAGCCAAAGTACTGAATAATATGAATGTAATCATGTGAAATTTCCACAGACTCGTGAAGAGAGGTGAGCTATCGATGTTGAAGAGGTCTCAATAATATTTCTGAGTAACTTGTACAGTATTGAGACTCAGTTTGAAACTGTAATGGCTCTGAACATATGCTAAAATAAGTTGCGTCAGTGGAATTACAGTAGCCTATCACAATAATTGATGGAAGAGCACAAATTAGCAAAGTTCACGATTTTCATAATGTAATACAATTCATAAGAATAAAAAATCTCAGTTCTCAAATTTTATCAGCCAAGTCATTTTTCTCTCAATGGGTGAACTGTTGTAGCAGTGGCGTACCGAACTTTCAAGCGTCCTGGAGCAGAAGTGGCTTCTGGCACCAATATATGAATATATAAATAATTAATATTGTTGAAAATAATGATAGGTTAATGATAAAATGAAGGATTTACATAAATTTATGTTGAACGCTATGAGGTAACGTAATTATATTTTGGAAACAACAGGCTAATCGTTCTTAACATAATAATTCTATTATCTTATACTTGCATGTGATACATTGAAGTTATTATATTGGTAAAGTCATTGTTGAAATTTTTTAACTCTATTGTTGAAACTCATTGCATGTATTGTCTCTGCTATAAATTTAGTGCTCAATAGGTACTTGGATAGAATAGAATACAGAATTTTTTTTTAATGACTGAGCCATTTTGAGCTGACGTCAGCTGTTGCCAGCGGAGTCGACTAAGACGCTGGAATAGGCAACGCAGGGAGCACAGAGTTGTCAATTTGTGATCAAGAGCAAGCAATTTTCTACATTCCCTTGCTTTACCGGTTCCATATCTGGCAACAGCGCAAAATCTCTCAGCCGCCCAATTTCGTGCCTGCTACTTTAGACAGTATGTGTACTGTCTAAAGTAGACAGTACAGTCTAAAGTAGACAGCGCAAAATCTCTCAGCCGCCCAATTTCATGCCTGCTACTTTACACAGTATGTGTATGTATACTCTCTAGTTTAATGATAATGAATGTTTTGTGATGATACAGCACTTTATAAACGTTCATAAACGCGATTCATGGAAGACAGTCAATAGAGCCTACTCAAAGGCTTCCCACAACAAATAAAATCAATTAAACATAATTGAGAATGCTCCAAATTCACCCACCATTCATGACTAACGATTCGCAAATGAATATTCAAGGTTTGCGTGGGTGTTGATTCACTGTCATTTCTATCATAATTGAGCATTATTGCACCCCATCAGGTGAACAATAACACAGAAAATTGTCTTCGCAAAGGAAAAGAATCCTCCGCATACAACAAAGAGTTTTCCTTATGATGCATTTCTGTTGGGGAAACTCAAATTGGCACACTGCTCCACAAAGGACGCCTCCTCCTTCCCTACCACATAAAATCTCACATGACAGCAATGTTGCCATGAACTTCTAGATGCTCGGTGGAGGAGAAAGGCATGATACTTCAAAGGGAACGTGGTACTCTCGCAATGTTGAACGGCACTAATGTGACGGATGATATTTCTGAGCATCATAACTCGTTTTCTAAACCTTGGCAGGCAATGACCGATGTATACCAGCGGCTCAAAGATGCCTGCGGGTGTGGAATTCTTAAACCAACCCAACATTACAATTTTTCTCGAGTGCAGTCACGGAATGTCTTACCATTGGCACTGAGAAGAGAAGTGATAAACTGCTACCTACACTTCTTCTGAAAAATGTCGAATAAATGCTCTTGTCAGTTCTCAGCTGGTCTGCTACGCCTTTTTATTCCATCATGCTCTAGTTACCAAATGATATTTCATACTTTTTACACGAGAATATAATGTATACAGAAGAAAGCCGGTTTAACGTTGCTCAAGAGAAAACATTTTTGTATCGAGGTTTTCCGAAAAATGGCGTTGCAATATACCTATAGTTTAAATAAAACTAGTTGTCACTTGGCCTGGTGCTTAAAAGAACCACTCACTAGAACTATTTTTGTCAGAAAACGACCGATCATCTGAAATACTAACATTGAAATAAAACACTAGAGGGTATTGTCAATTCCACTGTTTATACACGGTTTATCCACTGATAAACAGTGGAATTGACAATACCCTCTAGTGTTTTATTTCATTATGGAGTTCCACAACATCAACCAGATATCTACAAATAAATACTAACATTGAATCAAATGGTTCGGACATCGGACTTTCTGACAAAAACAGTTCTAGTGAGTGGTTCTTGAGCACCAGGCCAAGTGACAACTAGTTTTATTCGAACTGTAGGTTGAATGTTCTGTACGTTTCAAGAGGATTCGAAATAAATACGTTAGGGGTTTGTATAACCGAGGTTTTACAAAAATCTATGTTTGTACAGCCTACTTACATGAGTATGTTTTATTCGTTTACTCGTTTCAATAATAATAGTTCAATAGTTCTATATACACCCAATTTCGTCTTTGATTTTCTTCTTATTATATTTGAACAATTCACAAAACTTTCCTATTTCACATGGAAAAATAATCGAATTGTCAACAACTCACTGATGAGTGATTTTTCATTTCGGGTCGATTTGAAACGTTTGGAACTTATCAAATGGTACTGCAACTCTTTAATCACTAATAGATCATCGAAAGTATCAATTAAAATACTTAATCAAATATGAAAGCTCTATTGTATCGATAGATTTGAATTTTTCTTTTTCAAGCGATGCTCATCTCTGCGATTATAATGTGACCTGAAGACTACATGGAAAGATTAACTTAATAAGTTACCAAAGGCAGGGACAAGTAATTTGCCAGGGTTGACTCACATTACTGTTTCAACTCTTGCTTACATTCCAACTTCCAGACCTTCGAAGTCTAAGTGAGGTAGAAGTGCTGAGCTGGGAGCGAAAGAGAATAAGAGAAAGAGTGAGTGAGAGTGAGAGGATACTCATTCCGACTCGAAAAAAGCTCAGCACATATTATGTTTTCGAGAGCAAGACTCGTAGAGCTGAGCTGTCTCTTGGAAATGACTCTTAAGTACGTTTCTGTCGAGAGCTTGATATTTTATTTCATTTTAGCGAGAGAGTGCCTCTCATGCTCAATATTAACACAGAATCTACTCTTCAACGCATTAACTGATCTATATTCATTACTGAGAACCTGAGACTGTAGTGGAAGTTAATATCCCTTTCGTTACTGATACGGCACCTATCACTATCACATCCATTCCCGTTCATTATGTTAGAATTACGCAGCTTAAGCCCGAATCATGGAATCTAATTACTGGAATTCAATTAACAATTATAATACGAACATATCCTGCTAAAATTATTTTCAGAGATACAGAGAAACAGAGATTACTGGACTCCAATTCCACTCCCTGAAAATTTAAATTAAACTTGTCACTTTTCAAGTCATGTTCACATTTATTTTCTTCGGTTCAATTCAACAAGATTGTACGGTTGCATTTGTGCTTGATATATAGAAACATCTTCTGTACTGAGCTCCGTGTCCCTGGTAGGTATGCGATGTGTCATCGAAAACCGGTTTTTGCAGTGCATAAGAGTGCTATCTTCGTCTCTCCGCTTCAGCCTTCAGGGACACAGAGCTCAACATCGGGCAGTATTATATCACTATTTTCCAAACTATTTCATACTTATTTTACCTCATACATCTAGTTCACTTCTAAAGCCGAAAGTAATTCAATCTGGGCAAAATCTTTTAAAATTTTCAAGTATTTTGTTATGTATATGATCTCAGTTTCGGTTCAGTTTCAGTTTTCATTTAGTTTCCGTTCAGTTCACATTCAGTTTCCGTTTAATTCACGTTCAGTTTTCGTTCAGAGTTTCTGTGCAATATTATTTATGTTCATTTTACGTTGAATTTCTTTTCAGAATCCATGAAGTTGCAGTTTAGTTTCTGTCACAGTATCCCTTCAGTTTCAGTTCAGTTTCTTTTCACTATCCGTTCAGTTTCAGTTCAATTTCTGTCCAGTATCCGTTTTTTTCGTTTAGTTTCCATGCATTTCCTGTTCAGTTTCAGATTCTGTTAAGTTATCTTTCACTTTCCATTTCTTTCCAGTTTCAGTTTTCCTTATGAGGGTTAATTTCCCTTGATCCTCGATCCTTCGATTTACACCTTTTTCATTGATAATGTTTTTTTAGTGAAGAAGCGTGGTATACTTATTTGGTCATCGCCGATAGGAAATATACCCGGTGATGACCAAATAAGTATACCACGCTTCGCCACAGGTTTTACTCTATTCTGAGCATTGCTTATCACATGCACTCGGGTAAGACTACTCCAAACAACAATCAAACAATACAACTCCTAGTTATCTATTCTCAAAGAAACACATATATATATATATTATTTATAAAATAGTATGCTGTAAAGTAATAGCTGTACGCTGTAATAGTGAGCTTCTCATTTAATACAAAGATGCTCTTCATCTATCTTATGTACTGTAGATGGGTCATAGAATTGAGTAGGCCTACATTGATCTTGATGTACATCCTGTTCTTGAAAGTGCTCCTCATCTATCGTGTATACTGTACAAAGACCAGTATGTCTATATATCACGCTCTTTTGTGTTCGATGAAACCAGCTATCAAACACTCTGTAAAACCACCAAGTTTATCAGAAAATAATCAGTTTGAGGTTATGTTTTAATCATTCCACGCCATTACACAACGGTGTACTAGACAGAAAGCTGTCTCCACAGTCAGCTTGAACTCCATTCAAGAGAAAAGTATTTGGACGGTTGTGAGGAGCGGTTGTGTCAGGAGGACTCGCATACGAGCTGAATAATTTATAAGTAGACAAGGGTTGAGAACGAGTAACTCCCGCATATATGCAGACACTTCTCGCGTTGTCCCTTATTTTATACAGGACAGGCAACGTCTGGGAGTTTCTGTTTAAGAGCGACATTCTCTTTCTTATTCCTCTCTGTAGCTGTCCCCGATACTGATATTGCCTTATTCCAAATATCCTTCCACACTCTGAAACAATACAAGGCCGAAATCTCACACCCATAGCCAGAATTAGCCTTCTACCTCCATAAACTACGATTTTGTTTCCACTTCCCGAGTCTTCGCCTTCATTCAATTCTCTAGCGCTGAGGAATTGCTGTTGCAGCAAGGAAAACAAAAGCTTGAAAGGTTTCATTCTGTTTCTATTGATACGGTTCTCAGATCAAATATCAAGAGTTCACGATTTCACTCGAAAATCAAGTTCATACCGTCCATAACATGAACACTCCAAACTGCTCTTGGATGGGTGACGAGGTGGGAGGCTCAAAAATAAGGCGAGTTATGACCGTGGGCCGCACTGCAGATGGGTTGATGGTTGACATGGTTTATCAAGAAGGCCGTTATCATTCTGCATGTTCTATTATGAATGTTGTTTTAGCTGTAGAAAACCATCTACCATTTAGGTAACAACACAGCAGTGCGGCCCCAACTTCATCTATCATAAATGGGTATCTACACTAATGGAAAGCCATACGATTGTTTTTATTTATTATCTATTATTCGATCTGTTTTCGATCTTGGAACCTTTGGATTATCAGACAGGTGCTCATCGCCCTAGGCTACGGAGCACTCTTATTATCATTGTATGTATGAAATTTCTATTTTCTCTAGTCTTTCAAAATAAATTTATCAAAATTGTATCATGAATATTAAACTAAATTGAGGATATGTTTATATAATATCATGACTTTTCTATGAGGGTGATTCCCACATGAGCTTTAGGAATGTGCGTGGGTAACTAAGGCTCGTTTTATGAGAAAGTTTGGCAATAAAGGAAAAAAGGCACTTTCATTAATTCATCAATTTGTACCATAGTAGTTCGTGCTATTCGCGTATAGTATTTGTCCACCTTTCTTCTGTATTTCATTACTTCTGATTTTTTATGAGATAGATCCTCGATATCGAATGATTGAACTATTGGAATCAAATCAATTTCATTCATATTATTCACTTTTTTCTTTGTTTATAAAAAAATATCATGATCATTTCTGTGGAGAAAACATTCTTTGAATATTATAACTAGGTATGATTTCTTATATCAATGCATCAGATACCAATACATGATTGTGAATGATTCTTGCCAATAAATCTCTATAGAGATTTTCAGGAATGTAAATAGTATCTTTGTCAGAGATTTTCATATTCTTGTTAACTACTTATCCAATCACACAATAAATTCTTAGCTTTCGATTCTCTTACTCTAATTGGTCTGAAATTGAAGTTCCGAAAGAGACTCTGAAATACTATTGTAGAATTAACTGACAAGAACCATTTCCTTCTTACGATTTTCCAAAATACTTTCCCATTGCAAAAATTTTAACAACCTACAACTGTAACGCCAGCTTCCTGACATTTCGGACATTCCTCTTGAAGCATTCTGTTCATACTTCACTTGGCCTTGGCAACACAGGGCAGAACCCACAAAATCAATACACCGTTTCAGTCCCTTTTTGCGAAATAAGTCAATGTTTCGAACGTGCGAGAAAGCCGAGGGAGAGAGCTTGTTTGATAAACACGACTGTGGTATGTGACCAGACTCTCTAGTCGCTTGTAGTTATAAGATTAGTTGCATTGTGAGAGGTCTCCACGTTCTGGTAGCATTCAACAATAACCTTTCGAAAAACAATGGATGTTGTCCCCAGCAAGTGACTGATTCAATAGCGACGTTGTCTTATTTCGTTTTTATTGTTCGCAAGTCGAAGCAAAGAAATGGGACTTGAAAAGTGGAGATCCTGTTTGAAACAATTGTCATGAGCTCGTTGGCGAGATTAGATTGCTAGGGGAAGCGCTTCATTCTTTTCTGAGGAAATAGACATCATCCCAGTTTGATATCTATCTGCTATTCTGAAAAGAATGATGTTCATTACTTATTGTTCGGCTGAAGAACGGTATTGTTCATTCATTTGAACAAGTTACTATGTTAGAATTAGAACGAGTTAGTATGTACATCAAATTCAATTATTGTTGTAGATAGCAATTCATTCGAAAGAATAATGTACATCCACTAGTAGAATTTGCCATGAGATGAGCTGAATGTACAACTTTCCAAGTTTCTATGAATGAATGTCTGAAAAACAATCATTCTCAACAGTGCAGTCAGTTGATAGTGATGAACAGAATGGAATAAAAATTCCTCAAACTTATTATCTCATATAAGCTCATGAAATTTTGATGGCAGTGTGCGAGGCGTCTCACCTTTCCATGTAAACATTATGATTGCTCTGAATTAATCAGGAGAAAGTGACTCTCACTTACGAATTTTTGCCCTACTCTCGAAATGTTTTGTAACTAATTCCAAGTATAACAAAACAATTGAGGTAGATAAATTGATTGGTATTGCTATTGGACAAACACATTCAAATTGTTTTCATTTTTCTTGAGTTTTCAAAAATTCCCCTCATTCTCAATATTATAAATTATCATGTCAGGTTGCTCCAAACTAGATCAGTCAGCTCCAAATTCAAGTTCAGTAAATGCTAAAGGGGTGCAGTCTGAAATTCTGCTGTCAACAGCAGAAAATTTTTCTGTTTTTTAGAACTGAACCAATGGTGGTATAACCGACTGAACTGACTTTTGTGAGACGTTCACTAGAAAATTCATATTAAAATAATATTTTCAATAATAAGAAATCAAATCTTCAACATTTTCATTTAGAAAATCATTCAACTCATATTTTCTATGAATGACGTTTTAAAGAAATAACTATGATAATATGATTATTGTTAATATCAAAATCAAGTTACTATGATAATAATAATTCCGTGTATCCTGTTTGGCTCAGGTGTGGTGTCAGAGTTTTTCAGGTCACTCCTGATCAGTTCAGGGTCTCTGATGTGACTTAACGACTGTTTTTTAGGCAGCCGTGACCGACGGCTTAGCGTGTCCTCCGAAACACGAGGAGTGGCTCGAGCTAAAATCTCACGGTCTGACCTGAGTTTGAACGTTGCTCTACTATTAGTAACTTCACTACTATTAGTCTAAGAATATTTCTATTGCAAGTTTCTTAGGTAGGTTAAATTAGTCTCTAAACTCCTAGCCGTGTAAAGGCACGAGGAAATCTATTTAGCAATCGATCTTAGCAAACTTTATAACTCATAACTACTTCTATTCTAACAACAAACAGACAAATTGAAAACTGGTCTTTATGACTCATTGTAGCATGGTATGAAAGAGCTGCTTGAACTAATAAAAACTCTCCAACTTCTCTTTCGGCATGTTTTCTGGAATTGATCGCAGTATAATAATACTCTGTCAATACATCAGAGCTCGGAGAACCGACTGCAGCTCTATTCCTTTCAGGACAAGATCAATGAAGCCCGAAGTTTGTTCAAATTCGATCAGAATTGCATTGTTGTTAAAGCTATCCAAACAAGAGTATTTATACACTGGCCGGCCTGAGCATATAGCTGTGGCTCAAGTTATATATATGCACGAGCAAGGTTCTACTGATCCGTGATTGCCTTCTGCCTTGAATACATTTGAACAGCTTGATGTCCTATCAGATTGCAACGTCTTGCCTGCGTTCCAAACTGCTATAATACCAGCTATGTATTTAGACCATACACTATCAAAGTGATTAGACATTATTAGCTCTAGAGTAACCCCAGTAGAAACAGCAGCATCTTGGTGTAGATCTGGGATCAGATGTACTCCTATTCTCGATCCACAAAGTTTTTTTTTTTTTTTTTGAGCGTGATGCCCACATGAGCTCTAGGCTTGTGCGTGAGTAATGAGAGGGGTGATGATGAGAGATGACGACTGTTTTTAGGCAGTCGGGACCGACGGCTTTTCGTCTCCTCCGAAAGACGGGAGTGGCCGTTTCTGTCAAAATCCGTTCCGGCAACTGTATTTGATCTTGGAACCTTTGGATTATCAGACAAAGATCGAATAAAACTAGTTGTCGCTTGGACTGGTGCTCAAGAACCACTCACTAGAAACGTTTCTGTCAGAAAGTCCGATGTCCGAACGGTTGACCATTTGATTCAATGTTGGCATTTCAGATTATCGGTCGTTTTCTGACAAGAACAGTTCTAGCGAGTGGTTCTTGAGCACCAGGCCAAGTAAAAACTAGTTTCATTCAAACTTGTAGTCTACATTTTGCTAGAACACCTGAATTAAAAGGATTGCTTCATTGCAATCCATTACAGATTTTCATATCAAGGTGTATAAGAACTCATTGACTTGATAATATAAGCATGAATTGGATGAAATAAGGATGAATTCCACTGATGAAAAAGTGGCAAAACTCTTTGTCAAAACAGGTGCCTTAGCAAAATAAACCAACAATACCTTCCCATCTTTTATCCTTTATACTAAATATTAATTTATAATAATAATAATTATTGGAATTGATTTTCAATTTAATATGATGAATGAAAGGCAAGGATTAAGTCTCACATTTTTTCGGATTATTAGATCATGATAGTTGAGGATTCAAATTCAATCTTGACCGGGTATAAATTCCAATCATATCATAATAGTTGAGGATTTAATAGTTGAGTCTCATGCTCATTAGATTCTTAGTTTTTGTCCATAACGATTCAATAAATGCTCAAATTTACAAAGCGATTTTTGTACAAAATCATTATTGAAGAGTTCGGAAAATCCTAATTGATTATTCATTTTCCTTCTTCAAAGCAAAATTATCTAGAATATCACGAGTTTCATCTTTAATATTCACTTTCAATGAAAAATTGCTTATATTCTCTACCATATACTTGCTCAACCAACAATATCAGTCTTCATCACATCCTTGGGAAAATTAATAAGTGACTTTATAGGAAAAAAGTCTCTCTTGCAGTCTTCTATCAAATCATTTTATGATTCTGATTATTGCCCGTAGGAGTCGTGGTTATTGATTTATTCTCTGTTTCTCTTCTTTCATTTTAGGTTCTTACTGCTTCTTAAACATTTTCGAACGAGACTTCAATATTTTTCAAGTTCAAAATCAAGTAGGGTACGAAAATTATTATTATTATTCTTATGAAGCCTGTTTTCGCATTCGATAAGCCTGTGGAATTATCTTTATGAAGCCTGTTTTCGTCAAAGGCTCGATAACCAAGTCCAAATTTTTCCTGTTATTATCCAGCAGAATTTTCTCTCTGCCAAAAAATCAGTACCTCTAATTTCCAGTAAGATGGAAATTAACAGAATGAAAAAATTATTGAAAGAAAATGTACAGATTTGGTAATCCTTGGGTTTTATAGTATTTTCCTCTAGAGCGAAATTAATTGGGAACTTTTCTTGAAAAAAGATAAGTTTTTTTTCACAGCAGAACAAATAATAACCAAACAAGAACAGGAAAAGTGGCATTTTCCAGTAATTACCTCTCTCAAGAAAATTCCCGAGTGTTAATTTTGGATGTAAACGGAAATTTATTGTTAGGTTTCTTATATTGTTCTCGGAAGCAATAGGGAAAGAGTATCCTTCATCAAACATTTCCGTAATCTTTCCGACAAAGATCTGTCACACACCTGAGTAATGAACTTTCTGAGAGTGTAATATTTCTCAGCTTTTCACTCAATTGATGAGAAGGAGGCAATATATGTAGTGTGTGGCTTTGATTAAGCTCTATATTGAACCGGGACCGCTGGAGGCCACAGCGCTTTCTCTGCCTTGAAACTTTTTCCTACCCAAAGATTTTCCGCGGCTACAAATTGCTCGCTGGCAACGATTGTATTTCACGCCAGCGATTTTCATATCAGCTGCCTGAAATGGCTTTGTACCTTCACACAGGTTCACTCTCTTTGAAATTTCTCTCCCTCAAGGCTCTCAAATATTAACGCTTGATCCGCGCACGCACGCACACACGCATGCTCGAAATTCTGAAAGTAGGTTTGTATGCTGCATGTGCTACCCAGAACCTCTTTTGTCACAATCAGCCAACATTTTCACGTGATATACATAGATGATATATGACATCATAGTTCACGAAATAAGGAAACTTCAATATTGTCAAATACGAGAATTTACGCTTGACAGTATTCTCGTAAAATGTTCAGGGATAAATAAGGGGTTTCGTCAAATCTCATAACAGCTTGCCTACCAGGAAAACTTCCGCGAAAAATCTCGCTTTACTATTTCACGAATTTGGAATGAAAAAGTACGATGAGTCATCGTCTAGATGGCAATAATGGTACCTTTATTTGTTCTTCTTTGTGATGAGATTGGTTCCAGTTATTTTATAGAACTTTTCCCTGTGAAACAGGAAAAATACTAGATGTCAACAGGGCTGCGTACTATACAATGAACTTGAAAGCCCGTCTCTTCCCTGTTTTACGTGGCTTCTTAGTTTATCAGGGATATTCCAAATCGTTTTGGTTAGTCTATGATTTTATGAAATAGAAAACACTTTTTTCATTTTGTTCTATATAATCTATTATTGTTTTCATAATTCTATTTTTTTCCCGTTCTAGAGTTTGTCATTGCTATATATTTTTATTGTTGGTGACTCTCAAATAAGGACTGTAAGATTTCATCTAAAACAAGAGTGATAGCCTACATAACTATCAGGTGAAATGGGAATCGGATCCATAACCGGAGCAGCGATAGCAGACCGAAAATCACGACTTCTCTGACTAAAGAATGAAGATTGAAATGCTTATAAGTTGAAGATTTAATATGATAAAGTATTTTTAAAGGATAAGTATTTTACTATTCAACCCTCGACTTTCAACAGTGTTGGGTCGATCTTATTCGACTTTGCTATATTGCAGTCTTTTGACTTGAAAAAGTGATAAATTAGTTGATTGAAAATAACTAGGCTATAACAATATCACTGATACAATAATAATTGATCAATAGAAAGACATTCTTATTGTTCATTGAAATCATACTCAATATCATCATCACGTGCCATGGATGAGTGGAACGAGGATGCTATAATGTATAAATGTCGAGAATTCTTCAGAAGAAATGTTTTGATCGTCTCCCACTTGTTATCTGTAGAAGTTTTTCTACACGTTTCATAGATTGTCGGTTTTTCCTGTTTATTGTCGGAGAATGAGAAAAATAATGTTATCTATCAGAAAGAATCTAATAGCATAATAGAATATGAGAGGTGTGGAAACAAGAAGGGAGTTCCAATATTGGAACTGTCGGGGAAAAAACTTTTCTCCAACTTCCATTCAAGTTTCTGGAGATGAAAAAAAATTATCTTGAAAATTTTTGTTCCTTTCTAGAAGTTAGGTCGCAATTCAAGTAGTCCTGGCGCTGGCTGACTGAACTTTCTGGAAACGAGAAATTCTGTTGTGAGAAGGCCAAATCTAATTCCATCTACTGAAGATAGCAGCAGTGTCTCTTCTTCTTGAAAATGTCTGGCTACATCAGCAAAGTGACAATCGCAATATATGTGCGGAGAAAGGAATTGACTTCACACTTCATGTTCTCCATTAAGGTAATACATCGGTGAAGAAAATATTTCATGTTGTTTTTTTAATATTGAGAAATATTTTTTATCGACTCCATGTCGCACATCCATTAAAATAATTCATAAAAATAAATATTTCACGTTTTCTATTAACTATTGAGAAATATTTCTCATTCACTTTACACTTCTTATCATCCATTGGGATAATTATTAATCCATGAAGAAGTTATTTCCCGTTTCTCCCAATTTATTGATAAATAATAAATATTTTTCATTGATTAAGGGACGATCTTAATCAATGAAGAATATTTATTATTTATCAATGAATTGAGAGAAACGGGAAATAACTTCTAGGAGGAAGAGGAAGCGAGGGGAAGAAGAAGAAGAAGCGAGAAGAAGGAGAATGAAAAGAAGAAGAGAAAGAAGAAGAAGCGAGAAGAAAAAAAGAAGAGGAAGAAAAAAAAGAAGGAGGAGGAGGAGAAAGAAGAAGAAGCGAGAAGAGAATTAATCAATCATTATAATGAAAGAAAGGAGTTTTTAAACTGTAACATGGTGGAAATTTCATAATTATCTACCATAATATTAATAACTGAGTACTATATTCAAATAATTTAATGTTTTAAAATTTGAAATTGAAATAAATTTGTTGATTCTAGAGTGGAGTTTACAACTTCAAACTTTGATTTTCCAAGCAATGTTTGCTGAGGAAAGTGAATATTAGTGAATCAGGAGTGAGATTTTATCGTAACAAATTATATAAAAATTGGTGAATGCTCATGATAAATGAACACCTAAACTATCTCCTTAATCTCTCAATTCATTTGTGACAATGAATTATAAGAACAAAATCCGTAGTATTGGAAATTTCAAGTATAATCTCTACATTAGTTTAATACCTCACTTATCTTTTACTCCCTTTTAACCCTTACTTTTCCATCATAAGCCCAAACACTCCTAAACGTTATGATCTAACAAGTCCCTTCAATCAATAGTAATGTACGTGAAACCTGATTAGTTCACAGCTGAAGTTCAAGATAGGAATACATCATAATAATTCACTAATGTAATATTGTATTGTATAGGCTTCTATATACAGTTATTGGGAGTTAGAAAGCACTTTACTGAGAAGACTCAAAACTCGGTCAACCAATAATTAGAGAAGCTGGAGCTAAGCTCCTTTGGGGCTCTTCCAAATATCCCAGATAATCAATAAGTGGTTCCTCTTTTCTGACATCAAACTAAGCTTGTTCAAGTTCGAAGGCCAAATTCCGCTCATTTTTTCTTCTACGCTTTCGTTGGGAAATATGAACTTGTACAGTTCTCTATTCCTGTCGTTAATACACAGGAGATGGGGTTATGTATTGGTTTAAAAGAAAAATGATGTCTCTCAGAGATGATGATAATAATTTCATTTATCAAAATTGCTTATCTGCTGAACCGCTAAACACGTTCCTCATTTGTTAAAACTGAGTCTTAAGGCTCAGTACTATCAAAGACAATACAATATTGATATTGAATAATACGAAATTAATAAAATACAGTGGGAATCTAACTACATCTGAATGTCTTACATTTCGCAATTTTTTTTAAACTGCCTATTCTGTAGAATATGGACATAATATTCGAAAATCCACTGGTCAAAATCCATGAATAGAAGCCAAAAATCGATGTTTTCCACGATTATAACGGTACTTTTTGAAAAAATTCACGCAATTCTCGGTTGTAACGTCGATTATTTGTGAGTTTCTCCTTCTGTAACGGTACTGTTTGACGTGATAAACATAAATACGCGAGAATCTCTGGTCAAAGTCCATTACTAGTAGCCAAGATCAATGTTTTCCTCGATTTTAACTGTACTTTTTGAAAAAATTCAACCAATTCTCAGATATAACGTCGAATATTTGTGAGTTTCTTTTTCTGTAAAGATAGTTTCTGTCGTAAGCAACACAAATACGAGAGAAGACCGGGTCTAAGTCCACTACTAGAAGAGAAAATTGTTGTTTTCTCGATTATAACGGTACTTTTTTATGAAATTTGCGCAGTTCTCGGATATTTGTCGGATAATATAACGTCGAATATCTGTGAGTTTTTCTCCTGTAACGGTAGTTTGTGACGTAAGCAGCAGAAATATGTGAATATCCTGGGTCAAAGTCGACTACTAAATTGACAAAAGGCCAAATTTAAGCTTGTTTCAATACAGGTCATTGATCATAAATGTTGAGGAAAATGATTCTCCAAACGTTATCATCATTCACCATGTTTCCTATCAAGGGTTAATTCGTTATCTTGGTGATGTGGAACAACCCTACTCAGTTCTCGCCACTATTAGAAGCCATACTCTAAATAAATATCATTCACTTAAAAGTTATGAAGCACGGTTAAGTTAAATTGATCAATGGATCAATTCATTTCTTTTGAACATACTATTCAAAGAATCTAATATCACGCACTTAAAAAACTCTTTTTATTTTTATCAAGATATTCCCAATTTGGCACTGATCGTTTTGGATCACTGATTTCAGAAACGTCCAAACTCAACAACAAACAACAAACAAATCAATTCATAAACAATAAAATCATATTTTTTTCATAATCAAAATATTTTAAATATTTTTATTCCATCTAATTCAAATCTGATGTTTGAATCTAATTTTCTACTATTCTCACTTGTAGTTATCATTAGTAATTTATTACACTACCTCAACTAATAGTGCTTTTTTTAATTTGGTAAATAACTGTTACGTTTTCATGGTAACGGGTGATTTTATGCTCAGGTCTGTCCTAACAATAGCTAGGCCTATTGTTATAATAACATAACTAACATTATATTCATTATGTCTGTCCTATCAATATGTGGTAACAATGTCTTATCATAACAATGTTTTTATTTTTATGTCATAATGTAGCGTCCTCCGGAGCATAACATCACCCGTTACTATGGAAACGTAAAATAACAGTTATTGACCATTAAATAACATTTATTTATCAAATAACAGTTGATAATTTATTACAGTTATTCACCACGTCAAATTAAAAATTCTACTGTATGAGTTTACTTCTCAAAAAATATTCCTGGAGTGGATGAATGTTATACTCCCTGAAAAAGCCCACTCAAGCTATGTATGGAATTTCGAGGCTAATCCATCACGATGAATTGAAGCCGATTCATTTCATTCCAGGATTGATGCTGATGAGAAAAAGATTGTGTTGACCTAAATGGTCTTAATCCCTTACCGCTCACCGAATCTGTCGGTTGGCAAGATTTACCTCTTCATGGAGATTTAGGAATGTCTTTCGCTCACCCCAAATCGTAACAGTGGCAGTGAAATGGCAGTGCTAACATTACTGAACAATATAGAAGCCCATTAAATCCGCAGATTCACAACAGCTACAATACACTGTCATCAATCTACCGCCGATGTTGAAGGCAATAGCGGAAAAGATTTCGGAGAGTTCAATGCTGGAAGCGTGTTGAACATAGATAGAGTAAGGAGATAGAGTGAGATATAATGTAAATGAAAGTGAGGTTGAAATAGACTCGAATTGAAACGAGTACAGGCAATCTGGAAACTGGTTGTAAACTAAGGGGATGAACAGCGTTACACCACATCATTCAAATTCAACTTAATAATTGATTCAAGTTATGTAAAATTCAACTTAATTAGAATTCAATTTCACTCAAAAATAAATTTGAATTATTGTGGTCTCTGTGGAACAATTGATAAATGAGATTTTTCTCGTTCGATGGGTTCGTTTGATGTTTGGATAGATATTATACATATTATATATATATTATTCAATATATATTATATTATTATATTACATTATATATAATATAATATATATTATTTGGATATATTATTCAGTTCAGTGCACAATTTTTGCAAGATCTAGGACATCCCTGGTCGCATAAACTGAAACTATTGAACTACAGTACGTAAAATAGTTTTCGAACCTCCTCCTCTTCTCTCCCCGCCTCTCCTTCTCTTCTCCTCTTATGCCCCTCCTCCTCCTCCTCTTCTCCTTTCCTCTCCTCTTATCTCCTCTACTCTCATCATATCTTATCTCCTCTCATCCTCTTCACCTGTCCACTCCTCTTCTCATCTAATCTTCTCTTCTCTCATCTTCTCTTCTCTCCTCTTCTCTTCTCTCATCTCCTCTCCTCCCCTCTCCTCTTCTCTCCTCTTCTCCTCTCACCTCTCTTCTCCACTCCTATATTCTCCTCTCTTACCCTATCCTTTTCTTTCCTCTCCTATACTCTCCTCTTCACCACACCATTTTCATCTCTCTCCCTGTCTTTTGCTCACTACCTCTCTCTTTATCTCTCCCTCTTCTTCCCTCTTTCTCTCCTTCATTTTCTTTGTTTCTCCCTATATATTTTTTCTCTCACCCTCTATCTCTCTATTTTTCTCACTCTCCCTCTCTATCCCTCTGTCTCTCTCTCTCTCTGCAATGAACAATGGAAAATAAAATTTTTGTTTCAAAACAGCTGATCATCAAATTATAATTTGGAATGAGAAAGTTTTCAGCTAACCTATCCTTATGTTATGTGTTATATGTCCTATGTTATAGGATAACCTATATTCTATGTTATCCGTATGAAATGGCAAAAATTGAAACTTTAATCGTTCATTACTCATTTCCACGATGACGTTTTAGAATTTAAGACCTTATCAAACATGTACTCAATGAGATCTTTCAAATGAAACGTGAACGAACAAAATCGGTTGAGAAACCACGGAGGAGTTCTTTCTCATGCAATACAGTAAATACACAGTACAATTATTTTTCTCATTCTACAGTAAGCTTATAAACGTGATTTCAGACCATTTTCTAGGATTGTAGATAGATAGTGTGAATTGTTTCATTTTGATCCCAGCTTAAACAATGAGGTGAATTCAGTGTAAGAAACGTACTAGTACTTCCATGGATTGTTCGAATGGTTCTGTTGTGAAACTCCCAGACTCAACAGAATAATACTCATGATTTATTTTACTGAATTTTGTACGAACAATTGATTTTCCGCCATATGATAATATGAATTGAGCTAGGTTTTTCTGGCGTTTAAATATTTCTTCCCGTTTTGTAAGTGGAGAATTCTTGTACTTGCATTCATAATTTGCAAGTTTTTCATTTAGTGGCATGACTTATAAGATATGAGACATGACTTTAGATGTATTCATTACATTTTTTGTTGCCGGGTCTAGAGTCTAAAAGAGTTATCATGAGTTGAAAGAGGGGAAAAGGTTCAAGATGTTATTGAAAAGTAAGAAAAAAGTTCTAGTTTCTCCCAGAAGAATTGGGGAGTCCGATCTCACAAGGTTTCAAATTATCTATCGAAACTGAAAAAAACTTCAATAAATAACAACCAATAAATTGGGCAAAGTTGAATCTTGACGCCCAAAAACTATTTCTTGGGAAGTATTGCGTGCGCAGTATAAATATTACCTGTATAATTTTTAGAACATTACCAAATTTCCTGTCTTGACACGCTCTGGATGTGTTGAAATTTGAGAATAAACGGCCATACCTGCAAAATGAAAAATTGGAATTAATTTCAAATATGGGCCTATCATTTAATCACAATATAACATTTCTTTAGAAATGTAGGTTAGAGGAGTACATGTTTTTGGTAAGAAAATTTCCATATTTATCGTTCTTTTTCCACACTTTTTCGATTAGACAGCTGTGATAATGAAATGCTAGTGGATTCAGATTATGAGGAATCCTCGCTTAAAACATGCAGTAGAACAAAAAATCAAAGTATTCGATCCAACAAAGAGAAATGAGGATTATTTTTCAGGAGCTTATTCAATTCCGAGAAAAAATATCACTCAGGTCGAACAAACTTGTACTAGCATTACCGCCAATATTTAGTCTCTCTCACTTCTAATCTTCAAGCATGTTTTCCAAGAATCTGACGTTGTTACTAGATTTCCAGATTTGAGTTTGAAATTTCAAACTTGTTTTTTAGATGGAAATAATATGCTTTTTTCATATTCTCTGAAAATGTATTAGCAAGCCCACATAACTCAATAACCAAAGCAGTGATTCAATCCAGTACTCTTTTAAAAATATGAGAAATGTGTTAGTATTACTCACACTAATGTTTACTGACACTCTCAGAGAATTCAATAGTTGTTGTAGTTCAACCTAAAGCTCTTATTCTCTTAGATCATTGATTTTTCTCTTAAAGGTGATTAACACAAAGTTGAAGAAAACTTTACAACATACTGAACTTATAAAGCTCTCAGAATCAATCCACTACGTCAATAAATTGAGATAAATCAAGTTGAGAATTGATAATGTAACGATATTGATTTGATCAATTTAACGAATTGATAATGTCAACACAAGATGTGTATAGTAGAATTATTTTTAAATTTGTTGAGTGGATCAACTGTTTACAAATGTAATGGGGAAACAGACAAAAATGTTCTTTGGCTACGCGCAAAGCACAGACGCACGTCTGTCACGAATTTTATACGAATTCTAACCTAAAAACAGTTTGATCCGATTAACCTATGAATTCTAGGTCTCGCAGATTCTCGCAGACTATCCTGCCAGAGCTCAGCGTAACATCAGCTGTTTATTAAATAACAATCATTTGCCATCTGCCAAATCGAAAAAATACTACTAAACTCCTGTTTTCTCAAATTTTTTGCTACATACGGCATTTTAACTGCCCAGAGATCCCTTCTACTGCAAGTTTGATAGACGATTAAACACTGAAAATTGGAGTAGGTATACCTTTCTATTCTTGTAAAGTAAACATAAATAGTTAACATCACTTGGTCACAACGTGGTCAACCGTATATGAACCCAATCTCATAGCTAGTTGGAATTATGTTGATCTCAGATAAACACGCTTATTTCTTGTGAATAATTTTCATCGACATTGTTGAATGAGTTGTGGCCGAAATCATTCATAATATTTGTAGAGTCGCCTGGACCTACTCCAATATCCGCCACCGACCACTAATGATGGAACAGCACTCTGGTTTAGTGGATCTAGATGTAAATACGGCAGTACATTACGTCGGTGTTTAACAGAATACACGTGTATTTAGTCGCATACAAACAGTGGTGAATAAACAAACAGCATGGATTCCCAAGTTCCTCAGCTGACAAGATAGACAGTATTTGCTGTACGTTGCTATGAGGGTGACTAGTTACGATAACGTGGAAGCGCCCGTTCTGCTGTGTATAGTAGCTGAGCAAGTTACGTACTTCTGCGACCATCTACCGACAAAAATACGGTATTTCGATTTCAATAGGGGGGAGAAAATTAAGTATTTTGAGAAAAATACGGCATTTCGAATGTTTGTCAATTTAAATAGGGGAAAAAATTAAGAATATTGGGGAGAATACGGCATTTCGAATGTTTGTCACTTTAAATAGGGGAAAAATTAAGAATATTGGGAAAAATACGGCATTTCGAATGTTTGTCAATTTAAATATAGGGGAAAAAAATAAGAATAGTGGGAAAAATACGGTATTTCAAATGTTCGTCAATTTAAAGTAACAAAAATTCAAGACCGCTCTCGGATGGGTGACCGATGCAAAAAAGACACAACAAATTGTGCAATGAGGCGAGGTGGAACCTAGCCGTAAGGGTCTCCCCACCAATAAAAAGCCATACGATAAAAAAAAATTTAAATAGAAAAAAATTAAGAAAGTTAGGGAATATTCAAAGGCCCAGCATAAGCAATACAAACATTCTTCATATAATACATATACTTTTAATACAGGGTGTCCCAAAAAATACCGATGCCAGTACTACCACGGTATTCTACAAGTCAAAACAAACAGAAAATGTCGTTGGCAAAATGCTGATTTCTCCTTAGTTTACCTCTAATCCGCCATTTTGTGTTTTTAATATTTTTCATCATATCTCGTTGAAAAAACAAGATTTTCTTATGAAATTTGGTAGGGCTATAATTAAAGGTGTGGTCCACAAAATACATATATCAAAAAATTTCAATATCAGTTTTTTCCAAAATGGCGACCGACTAAACTTTTCAATTCAATTTTACTGGGGAAATGTTGCTTTTTACTATAAAACTTTCAAATACAAAAATGTAGAGCATTTTATTCTGAATAAAATGGTATATAATTGTAAAGAATCGGATGATAAATAACCGAGATATGGCTATTTGAAGATTACAACTTCTGTGTTTCTTCATTTCTTCAGCAGTGAGACATGAGAATAAATTTATGAATGCAAAACATATGTTTGCCTATCTTTGTCACTCGAACGTTCCCAATTTATTATTGGATGGAACAACCAATTGATGAATTTCATGAATGCGAAAATATGATACAGTAGTAAATTTGAGAACGCTCAAGATAGGCAAACATATGTTTTGCATTCATAAATTTATTCTCATGTCTCACTGCTGAAGAAATGAAGAAACACAGAAGTTGTAATCTTCAAATAGCCATATCTCGGTTATTTATCATCCGATTCTTTACAATTATATACCATTTTATTCAGAATAAAATTCTCTACATTTTTGTATTTGAAAGTTTTATCGTAAAAAGCAACATTTCTCCAGTAAAATCGAATTGAAAAGTTTAGTCGGTCGCCATTTTTGAAAAAACTGATATTGAAATTTTTTGATATATGTATTTTGTGGACCACACCTTTAATTATAGCCCTACCAAATTTCATAAGAAAATCTTGTTTTTCAACGAGATATGATGAAAAATATTAAAAACACAAAATGGCGGATTAGAGGTAAACTAAGGAGAAATCAGCATTTTGCCAACGACATTTTCTGTTTGTTTTGACTTGTAGAATACCGTGGTAGTACTGGCATCGGTATTTTTTGGGACACCCTGTATATTTAACATCCGTTAAATATACTTTAACGGCCATTAGCATGAAAATCCAAATGAATTTGACCACCGTCAGATTTCGTCATCTTATGTACCTCGATAGGAAACTTCTTGCATTGGTAATGTTAGATGACGTCATTTCACGGCGGAAAAATGTATTTATCTTTCCGTGCAACTGGACGTAAAGCAGCTTATAAACGGAGAAAGTAGAGACGGAAAGTTACTGGCGGCCAGTACTTGCCTTTTCAACTAACCCGTGCAGTGGCAAATAAAAACAAACAGGTTTGTTTTCACTTAGCGGCTTATGAACGGGGAAAGTGGAGACGGAAAGTTACTGGCCGCTTTTAAGACAGTTGGAGATGAATAACGTCTGAGGATGTTTGAAGACCCCGCATGACTGAGCCATGTTGGTTCATAATAATGGGACAGCATGGTTGCCTATGTAGCGCCTGATAGTAGAGTTTCAACAAAAAGATTAAAAATAATATTAGGGAACTTTTTCGAACTCAACATTATTTTATTTAGCAGAATAACACATTATCTTACATACTAGGGAACATTTCCTGCTTGCCTTCAAGTGACTTTGTCACTTTACAAGCCAGTAGTTTATTTCACTGGAAAGCTTTATTGTTATTTTTCATGCGGTTTTGATTATTTTCATAAATTTCAATAAGTAGTTTGTATGCTTTAATAATTTTACCTTGCTTCTAATAAATGGGTCGTCATCTTTATTTTTAATTTTTACTTTAAGTAGGCTAAGGTCATATGAAATTCTTGAAAATTTCGATACAATTGTATTTTATTGCTGGAAATGTATTTTGTAATTATTGTTTCTGGTGAAATAAAAACATATTCTATTCTATTCTATTCTATTCATTTTCAAAGTTCAGCCTACATAACTAGACAGACCCCCTCCCTAAACGTAGAACTGAGTTGCCATCACACTGCGGATAGTAAAAATAATAATAATTTTTTCAAACGTCAAGTTTCATCCAATTGTATATTAACGACTGAACTGAATAGTAGTAAATACCGTGAATTATCAATTTGCATTTTGAATAGTCTCTGTTTTTGCATGTTTCTTGTACATTTTTATTTCTAGTGTTAATTATTTTCCTATCTTGTCTATCCGCAGCAGACGACGGCAGCTCAGTCGCATCAGCGAACTTTATACCTTAATAATAAAGAGTTAAGCGAAACCTTAAATAATAAAAAGGTTCAATGTAAACGGCGAAGCCAATTACACTTAGTTCTTGTTGCATTAGGTCTGTTCAGCTTCAATCTTCAATTAACTATGTTAATTCTTGAGTAATTTAAGTTTAACTTCCATTGGAGATAAACTGACTTTCATTCTCATTCATAAGCTTTTTGTGTACACTATTTAAATTCGCTCTACTCTTACTCGAATGTTTCCCTGCATAATTCTCATCTGCTTTAAGGAAAATAATATTCTAGATGAGAATTCAGATCATATAGTAATGTATTCCGAATTCTTTTCCTATACAGACGTAATCTCAATCCTTAATCCATGCTAGGACTTGATTGTTTCTCTGCATAGTTCCTATCTGTTTCAGTGGAAATAGTAATCTAGATCAAGATCCTAATCATTCCGAATTAGCAGCCACTCAATCCACTGGCTTGGGAAGGGAAAATATTCAATTAAGTCCATCGACTGAGCCCCGAACCAGCTTGAAAGGAGAGGATTGGTGAGTGACTATTGAGGTTGGATTCGTCCCAAGAATGTGGGGAATAGTTGGATTCACTCTCATCCAAATTCCGGAGCTCATCTTCTCAATCACATGATCAGTGAGTTCCGTTCAATCTCACTCTTCGACAATGGTGGTAGTGAGTACAAGGCAATTAATCCTCATTCCATGATGGATCAATCTTTCATCCTAATATGATTGTCTTTCAATCCAATCAAGGATTCAACAAAAAAGTTGTACTATGGGAAAGCAAGTTTCATCAAAAGAAAATTCTATACCCTCCTCACACACAGACTCGTTCTAGGTGAGAACTATTTCTTTCTTTCAAAAATATGTATTTTTTTAATTTTTTTTTTTTTTGAGAATATATTTCAATTCAATTCAAATATGAGAAGCAAGTTTTGGGGGAGTCCTTATTGAAAGGCTTTTGAAATAGCTTCATGGAAATTCTATAGAAAACAAGCTCTGGATTCACGTCATAATATGAATGGATTCAGATAATCTTATATTCCTATAAGAAGAATTTGGAAGTAATCAATCGGATTTGAAAAAGTTCAGATCTTCAAATGTCAAAGCCAGCTCATTACACTAATTTTTATTTATTTTTTGTACTCACATAAGCGATACTAATATTATTGTACTCACTAAAACCAGGATATATTATATATTATTTAAGTTTATGTATATTATATTCAAATTTGGATCTTGTGTGCATTTTGTCAATATTTGTTTTGTTATTTTACGGCAAATAAATTTGATTTAATTAGCGGAAAGTTTATACAGATGTAAAGGAAGCAATCAAAAAATTAGAGTATTTCTTTCATTGAACAATTTTCAGTGGTAAAATCAATACATTTGAGCCTAGCTTTGAAATGATCAATTTATAATACTATAATTAATAGGAGATAATAATATTATGTGAATAAAGTGAGAGAAATGGACCATTTTCTGAGGAAGATATTCTGTATTACAAGAGTTATGGAGAATTTTTGTTTCCTCAGATGAATAGCAAGAGCAAGAGCAAGAGCAAGAGCAAGAGCAAGAAGAAGCAGAAGAAGAAGAAAAAGAAATAGAAGAAGAAGAAGAAGAAGAAGAAGAAGAAGAAGAAGAAGAAGAAGAAGAAGAAGAGCAAGAGCAACAAAAATTCAATCAGATCGTTTGAAACAGCTGTAATCCGTACATTGAATTTTTAAAACTGTTTTGTAATTTTAAAATTTTCAACACATCTATTCCCTTACAAAAATGCTACAAAAACTCCGAAGTGCATCCATTATTTTTATAACAATAATTGAATTACTGCACTCATTTTTATGTTGTGAGAAAAACATGAGCAAAGAATGGAGAGGTAATGCTTCCTCCTGCAAAGGTGAATCCAGGTCACGCTATCTTCATACAATGAAATGTACTCGCACCCGAGGTTTTCACGTGGATTTATCGTGTTACAAAGATGCTAAAGCTCCTGTAGAGCTCCTAGTTATCACTTTTTTCAATTACACTCTCCGAGGTTTCTTGTACTGTAAGTATTAATGTAAAAATACTGCTTTTATTTCTTTGTTCTTTAATACAATGGATTTTTCAATACATTTCCACACTGACCTGATTATTTGTTGAAAATTTTAAATAAACAAAGTGACTAGACTGTTTTGAAAACAAAAAGAAATACAGTCATATTTCTATTCTGTTAAATACTATCTTGTTCCTACGATGAATTCCAGCTATCCCTACTGTACAGTAATAGAATAAAGTAGAATAAGAATTAGGCCTATAGAATCATAATCATGATAACATGTTGAGCATATTGCTTTCAAATATAAATCTGTTATCATTAAATATAATTCTATTCATCCTTAGTATGCTGTAATATACTTATGAAGAAAAGGTATTATAACTTGATCATGGTATTTGATCTCTTGATAATGAAAATTATGTTAAACATACTGTTATCACGTTTCAACATATTATTCAAATCATCATGACTTATAAATTCGATCATATATAACATCGGGTGACCTTTACACACTACATTAAAAAAAATAAGTAACATTTGGGCGTTGACTGTTACTGAGGCTTCATTTTCAGCTTTAGAATCATAGACAATATTTTAGTTGTGGTAACCTCAGACCACACAGTTTACAATTTCTGAATTGATAGGTTTCCCGTAAATAATCCGAGGTTTCTCGGTGACACAACAAACCTTGGCTGAGCTAAAAGATACAATCAATACCTAAGTGACTGACAGCAGGAGCTTCTTCAACGTGTACTACA